>CAEFZX010004944.1:0-15106 GCA_903066825.1 Alfaro cultratus | reverse complement strand
CATCTGGAAAGTCCGGTTCGCTTGGGGTAGGTGTGAACACGCAATCGAACTCCGACGTAGGGACGCAGTGATCCAACCCTTTTTTCATTTCTGAGACATGGTATCGGCCGATACCGATCCAATACAGAAAAAGCAGTGCTGAGTCGACTTAAAACGTTTCTGTTTTTGTTAAGCACAGACATGAATGTACTGTGATCCCTTGATATCGCGGTTCACCTTTCGGAGTCCAGCTGCTTCGCGGACTTTTTGTGCAGTTTTTTTTTTTTTCACAGTGCATTGTATTCTGCATCCTGATTGGCTAAACAATCTCTGCGCTTCTTCTCTACATGTGCGCCAATAATGTTATTTAAATACAGTGAACCCTCGCTATAATGCGGTTCACCTTTCGCGGCTTCAGTTCGTAAAAATAAAAAATGTTTATATGGTACTTTTATTTGTTAAACAAATGATTGGGCCTGTAAAAAGGTTTTGTTCTTTGGTTTCAATGTATTATGGAGTATTTCACTGTATAATAATTGTAAAAAAATAAAGGTTTCTACTTTGTGGATTTCACCTATTGCGGGTTATTTTTGGAACGTAACCAGAGAAGGACTTGTACAGCACTGATTGAGGGCCACCATTCCCTGAAGCTTCCTGAAGACCTTCTGGTTGCCAAGGTCCTTGCTAATGTGAAACAAGGATGCACCCTTGTCAGAGTGATGAACCTGTCTCAACATCCAGTCACCATCAAGCCACACAATCAGCTAGCCAATGTGTCCCTAGTGGATGGTGTTGTGGATTTCTCAGACAAAAAGCAGGGCCAGAGTCAGACTTACCACTGACCATAACTGGGAGCTGGTGGAGAAAACTGGACGATTTTGTACAGGAGTACCGTTGACCAGGACAGATCTCCATAGATCACTAAATTCACCATCTCAAGTAAAGACATCTACTACACAAACTTATTTTGATGAATTCTAGTACCTGTTAGACTACGGCATATGTGTCAAACTCTGGCCTGTGGGCCAAATTTGCAAAATCCCATAATGCTCTGCTGTTTTTTTGGCGCGTCAATCAGGACAGAGGCAGACACGCCTCCTTCTCTGTGTCAGTAGCACTTATGGTAGCGGACATGGATGTATTAGGAAGGTGGTGATCCGTCTTCTTGCGCACTCCTTCGGTTGAAAGCCCCGGCGCACGCTGCATCCCTGTTCCTCTCCCCCAAACCACACTGCGACCTCAAACTACAGCTGTCACTGTGTTACCCTACCAAAAAATGGCAAAAAGAAAGGCAGAAAATAGAACTTTTCTGGACAGGTGGGAGACAGAATATCTGTTTACATATGTAAAAGACAGACCTGTTTGTCTTGTTTGTGGAGCCAACGTGTCAGTAACTAAGGAGTACAATATTAGACGACACTATGAAACGAAACACCAGGACAGATATAAGGACTTGGACACGGCCCAAAGGAGCCAGAAAGTAAAGGAGATGAAAAGAGGTTTGGTTTCACAACAGAAAATGTTCACAAAAACCACAACACAAAGTGAAGCTGCTGTAAAGGCAAGTTATATCGTGGCAGAAGAAATCGCCAAATCAGCCCGACCCTTTAATGAGGGAGAGTTTGTAAAAAAAAGTAGATAAAAAGCAAGCTTTGCAAACGTAAGCCTGAGCAGAAACACAATAGCTGAGCTTGCCACCAATCTACATGTCCAGTTAACGGGGAAGGGAAAAGATTTTGTTTCTTTTTCCCTTGCTGTGGATGAGAGAACTGACGCGTCTGATACCATTTCCCCTGCTGCCAAACCATAAAAACGCAGACCTCTACCGCCGTGTGCGCAAAGTTTGCTGAAAAACTGAGTGTGCTCGGCGCTGAGTTTAGCCGGCGATTTGGCGACTTTGATGTCCAGAAACTTAGATTTGAACTGCTCAGTAATCCCTTTGCAGTTGATGTGGAAAAAGCACCAACCAACCTCCAAATGGAGCGGATCGAACACCAGTGTGATGAAACGCTGAAGTCAAAGTTTGATGCTGTTGGGGCCGCACAGTTTCCACAGTTCATCCCTGACACGATGCTTCAGCTCCACACCGAAGTTGCTCAATTGCTCTCCATGTTTGGTAGCACTTACCTATGTGAGCAATTTTTCTCCTCAAAGAAGATGACGAAAACGTCTCACATAATGAAGGTTTCCTCAGCTCGAACCCTGAGCCCCAACATTGATGAACTGGCATCCAAGAAAAGATGCCAGGTATCTGGCTTGGTCGCATCAGAATAGATCAGTGTGTCGCAAAATGAACAATAAAAAAAGTTTTCTATGCACCTTTTCTTGTTACTCCAAGGCCTGAATGGTTTATTCATAGTTATGTTATTTTATTTTCAAATTTATTTGCCTGTGTATGAAGCTAATTTTGACATTTACTTCAGAAAGGAGGAGTTCAATTTTTATTTAAATTTTATTTAATATACCATTGATATGTTTTATTATTATTTTTAGCGACTTAATTTTGCACGCCTGCACTTTTAAGTTATATAAGCCTTGCTTGTTCAATATTTATTGTTAAATCAAAACTTGTTTGGGTCTATATTAAAAGATTCATTTGTTCAACCTTGGCCTGAGGCTTTGTTCAATTTAAAATTTTGGCCCACTGTGTATTTGAGTTTGACACCCCTGGACTACGGGGCATTGAGGCCCAGAAGCCCAAGGCCAAACTGTGAGGGTTCACAAACATATGACGATGACAGACCCTCCAGAGAAGGAAATGTCGAAGTTGGAGATAGCATTTCCCAACACGCTACAGTTGGTTTGTTTCAACAAATATGGAAATATTTTTCAAAGCAGGATGTTGTCGGGATAGGTCTAGCAAGTGCATTTGATGCTCTACGCAAAGCCTTCATCGCTTCCCGTGATTTCTGTTCAGGCTTTATAGATACCTTCAGAGGGGCGGGAGGTATTTCAGAATTCTCTGACGACGAGGACGAGACAACTCCAGAGAATGAATTTCCTACAATTCTTCAGTTTTGAGTCTCTCTATAGATGTCTATAGTTAGATCATTAGTCTATCTGTATCTATATATATATATATCTATGGCAGGACTGTCCAAAGTCGGTCCTGTGTGTTTTAGTTCTCTCCCTGGTTTTCCCGGAGTTCCTTAAGGCTCTGGATGTTGTAGGGCTGTGTTGAATGACGCGACTCTGCAATATCACATGACCATCGGGGGCAGTTCCCCTGGATTGGCAGACTGGGGTGGTGGTCCCCCTGTTCAAAAAGGGGGACCAGAGGGTGTGCTCCAATTATAGAGGGGTCACACTCTTAAGCCTCCCTGGCAAGGTCTATTCAGGGGTCCTGGAGAGGAGGGTCCGTCGGATAGTTGAACCTCGGATTCAGGAAGAGCAGTGTGGTTTTCGTCCTGGTCGTGGAACAATGGACCAGCTCTACACCCTCAGCAGGGTTCCTGGAGGGCGCATGGGAGTTCGCCCAACCGGTCTACATGTGTTTTGTGGACTTGGAGAAGGCGTTTGACCGTGTCCCTCGGGGAGCNAGTCGGGCTCGTTTCCGGTGAGAGTTGGACTCCGCCAGGGCTGCCCTTTGTCACCGATTCTGTTCATTACTTTTATGAACAGAATTTCTAGGTGCAGCCAAGGTGCTGAGGGGATCCGTTTTGGTAGCCTTAGGATTGCATCTCTGCTCTTTGCGGATGATGTGGTCCTATTGGCTTCATCAGGACGTGATCTGCAGCTCTCGTTGGAGCGGTTCGCAGCCGAGTGTGAAGCGGCCGGGATGAGGATCAGTGCCTCCAAGTCCGAGGCCATGGTCTTGAGCCGGAAAAGGGTAGACTGCCTTCTCCGGGTCGGGGGGGATGTCCTGCCTCAAGTGGAGGAGTTCAAGTATCTTGGGATCTTGTTCACGAATGAGGGAAGAAGGGAGCGGGAGGTCGACAAGCGGATTGGCGCAGCGTCTGCCGTGAAGCGGGCGCTGTACCGGTCCGTCGTGGTGAAAAGAGAGCTGAGTCAAAAAGCGACGCTCTTGATTTACCGGTCGATCTACGTTCCCACCCTCATCTATGGTCATGAGCTTTGGGTCATGAGCTTTGCTGTTTCAAATCCAGTAGTCAGACTGCAGTTACTTATCGAAATCACTTTGCGTTACTGTGCATTACTACCTTCTTTTGTTATTTAATTGTATTTCCTCTAAGCGTCTTGTCGAGTGACCGACATCTTTATCCGACAGTATGAGCAGCAACAGAAATGTAACAATGGATGGAGGAGGAAGATTGTTGGTGGAAAAACAGAAACTATTCTCAGTTTTGGATGAAAACCAATCAGTCAGATTGGTGTTCATCCAATCTGACTGAGGTCCGATTATTATAAGCGGCTTTGGGCTTCTTTTTCTTCTTTTTTTTAAGTCGCTTGCAAATTTAATGAGTCGCGGGTTGCGCCTTTTTGGGCTCGTTTTTGAACATAAAGTTGCTCATTTGGGCTTGGAAATAAGCAGAGACTCATAATAAATCCCAGAATTTGTCCGTCATTAAGGTAGTTTTAGTCAGACTTTCCCTGTCCATCATTTCCTGGATGATCCGTCCCGCTGTGTCTTTGTTAATGTGAAGTTAATATATTACCTGTGAATGACTTCAAGCTTTGCGTTGCGCTCCAGAAAACGGCAAATATCGAGACTGATATGAACAGCGCAAAAAGCGTGAAAATAGCCACGAATGAACGAGTCTGTAAAGTTGTGCAACTAAACACCATTATAATAATTAATATTAAAATAAGTGTCACAAATCTGTGCAGCAGCCATCTGAGTTGTGGAGCTGCAGGAGGAGCTCTGTGAGCTGCGCTGTGACACAAAACTCAGGGCTGTAACGCACAACTTGGAGGCTGGGGGCAGGGATGGGGGCTTTAAAATCCTTCTTAGAGTTTTCCAGACAATAGTGGACCACACAAAAACATGCACAAATTACTAACCTTTTTTTTGTACTGTTGTAACCATTAAAAAATCTCCTCTTCAGTTCAACCTTATAAGCGGAGACACATTGTTGATGTTACTATCATAAAATAACTTGGAATTAAGTATTGGCAAAGATCAATGTCATTTTCACAGCGTTGTTGTTAGCAGCTGCTGAAAGTAAGTAGGAAGTTACTTTTAATGTAACTTAGTTACTTTCCAAATCAAGTGATCAGTAATCTAACTAAGTTACCTTTTCAAGAGTAATCAGTAATCTGATTAAAGTTACTTTGAAAAAGTAACTATGCCATCACTGCAAATAACTACAGTCAAATAATCATTTTAATCATTAATACGAAGTACAGTAGGACAAATTGCGACTGGCGTATTTCACTGTGATTCTGACAGACGCTGTGGCCTGACTCTGCTCTCTAGTGTCTTTTTCTTCTGAAGCCTGTGGTGCAGGCGTGTTTTTTCAAAAGAAGTTATTGGTAGTTGTTGTCGCTCTTTTTTTCTGATGGGCTAAAACATGTACCAAAATTTGCCAAGCTGTATTACGTATATTTAAATACCATAACATTATTGGCGCACAAGTAGAGAAGAAGCGAGGAGACTGGTTAGCCAATCAGGACGCAGAATGCAATGCACTGTGAAAAAAACTGCACAAAAAATCCGCGAGGCCGTGAAAGGTGAACCGCGTTATAGCGAGGGTTCACTGTATACCTTTTCAGGCGTTTTTGGTACTGCCAGTTAAGGGGTTAAATGACAGTAGTTAGTGTGACCTCATCAAATTTCCATGTTCAGATTTGAAAATTGATGTTCACAGGTGGTTTTCATCCAATCTGACTGAAGTTGTTTAGCTGAGTTGCTAAGGAAAAACTGAACAGCTGCTTGAAGACAGACTTATAAACAATTATACACCTGATACAAGAGTAGCTTTCAATAGGGAAAATCATATTAATGTCAGTGGAGAGGGGGAAAAAAACTATGTGGAGGCATCTGGAGCCATCTTGTGGCAAAGCTGCAGATTGCAACCAACTTTTCTTAATCTCCACGTGTTGAACAGGAAAAAAAAGCACTAAACTAAAAGTAAAACTGTGTAACTGTTACCTTTGGTTGTTCCTGACAACTAGTGTGCAACTACTAATAGCCTGTTAGGAAATAAAACAAACAAGAAAATTAACGACTGTAAGAGCGATCTGAGTGTCAGCTGGCAGAGCTGTGATTAAAGCAGATCGATCACAGGGTGATTTAAAAAAAAAAAAAAAGGAGCAGTCTTGCAACGATGCAAGGGTCACCTTCTAATAAAAGCTTTTCTTGAAAACTCTCTTTGTAAATGATCACTAAAATCCCAGTTCATGTCCCACCCTCCAACATAAGGAGAGTGGGATTAAATCCCATACTGCCACCACTCACAAACTGTCAAGTGTTCAATCTTCACAGCACAATCCAAACTACAAAACGCATCACTTTCCGTGCAGTCACCTTTTCAGAGTTTCCAGAGGCTCTTTCCTGCTCATCACACCCGTCTCTGGGTCAACTGTGGTCAAAATGCACCTGGAAACAATAGAAAACAAAAACATAAAAACTGATTGCAGGTGAGTTTGCCTCCATTTCCACCAAACTGTTGCTCGTTCGCAGCTGGCTGTCTCGGCAAACGAGGAGGTTCTGTGTGCGAAGCGTCCAGCCGCGTTACCTTCCACATGACATTACACGCTGCAGCCTCACGCTGCCAATCTGGATCTCTTCCCAAGAATCCTGAAAAAGCAAAGCAGTTGGAGATAAATTTAGTCCCTGCTGTTCGCCTTGAAAAGGGCGAGCTATTAGTCAGGAACAAACAGACGAGTGAGAATTTATCCAGGCAGCAGGAGATAAAATAACAAATACTCGTTAAATCTGTTTTGTTAAGATGTTTTATAGTTTTTGTTTTTTCTTTGTCCAACTGACCAACACACCTCATCAAATGGCTCACAGTCGCCTATCACAATGCTCGGGCGGAAGCGCTCCGTGGTGACCTCCTGGTCCAGTTTGCTGCTGAGATCCTTAACAGATGCCTCAGACAGCAGCATGATGGGCCCATAATCTGGGTACGCCACCTGCTGGATGAAAGGTTTGAAAACCCAAAAACTAATCATTATGTTCAGGAGCTGAGCAGACTCAGGGTGCATTCACACCAGCGCCGTTTAGTCAAACTCGGGTTTGTTCATCTGGAAAGTCCGGTTCGCTTGGGGTAGGTGTGAACACGCAATCGAACTCCGACGTAGGGACGCAGTGATCCAACTTTTTTTTCCTTTCTGAGACATGGTATCGGCCGATACCGATCCAATACAGAAAAGCAGTGCTGAGTTGACTTAAAATGTTTCTTTTTTTGTTAAGCACAGACATGAATGTACTGAATTACAATTTTACTTGATAACTCTGCACCAGTACAGCACACTTAAATACACCAACAGCTTCACAAGCTCTGTCAAACATTTGAAATAAATTAAAAAGAACTAATCTGTTCAGTCAGTGACATTTTTAGTACAACAGCCAATGTAAAATGAATAAGGAAATAAACTGATAAAAAAAAATACATGTAAACAACATGTAAAACATACAACTTTTTTTGAATGTTTCAAATGGTATTAATATCGGATCGGTGCATCTCCACTCTGACGAGGACCAAAAAAAACTAATCCTCCGTCTCGGCTCGGTTAAAGTGAACTCTGGTTCGAGTGCATATGTGAATACCAAATGGACCAGAGACCGTGCCAAAAGCAGGAAGTGGACTGAGGCGCTGGGCATTCTGGCTAAATACAACCAAAACAAATTCCAAGAGTCAATCGCTAGCGGGAGAAATTAATCCTACAGCCGCAAAAATCTGAATCCTCTCCATTTTTGTTTACATTTTGTGAAGAAGGGAGTTGAGGTCAGTGTCTTCTTCACGGGTTTTTGTGTCGTTTCCTTCGATGCAGCGCCTCCGAAGGCAAGGGGATGAACAGGCTTTGAATCGTTTGAAACAGCGAACCGCAACAGCTAAAAACATAGCAAATGCTGCCAATTTAGTCCCCAATCGAACCGGGTATACTAGTGTAAGAACACCCTGCAATATCTGGGAATTGAACTCAGCAGCAGCGTTTAATGGCTACCTCAAACTGGGGGAAAAGAGGCTCGCTCTCAGCCGGCCTCCTTGGCTTCATGTGAGGCTCGTAATGCACCAAACGAAACGTTTTCTCGCCCCCGAGGAAAGTGGTGAGCCAATGGGACGCCTTGTCGCCGCAGTCCCTGCCCTGAACGTCCTTGCTAAACACTCTGCAAAACAAGAAAAAGATTTTAAAATCAATGCATCATAAACACAGCGGTGAAAAGGAGCACAGTGTCAAACCTGCTTAATACAAAATGAGTTTTACAAAGTAAAATATGGAGATTATTTCATGATCTGACCTCAGGGTTTTAGCAAACACTGAAGGATTTGTTTGGACCTGATGTCTGAAGCAGCCAATCAGACATCAGGGCCTGCCGTAGTCCCGCCCACTGAGCTTGATGGTTGACAGTTCAAATTAATTCATGATGTGCTTTAGCTCCAGAACATAAAATTATTTATTACATCTAGTTTTTAAAATGAAAGCAATACATTAAATAGCGGCACAAATAATTGATTCTATAGCCAACAAATTATTTCTGTATTTATTCACAGAAATAATTTTTCTTTTTTAAAGTGACACATTTAAATAATTATTTCATGTTATTTATTCATTTAATTGTGATGTGACACTCTTTAATGTCCAAAGTAAAAAAAAATAAATAAATGATAATAAATAAATAGAACTGTTTTTCTTCTGGGAATGACTGGAAAGAAAGAGAAAAAATGATTGGAGATGTGTTTTTTTTTTTTTTTTTTTGTCCAAGAATTTGAAGTAGGTGAATCTGAAACTGACACCTGAAGAGCTTTGGGTTAGATATATTTGCAGAAAAAAGTTTTTTTGTTTTTTTTAATGTTATATGCAAAATGTATGTATTTTTAGCACAATCGAGCTAATTACTGCTCTGACTGATGTTCTTTCAGCAAATGGCCAGTAACGATTATTTGATTAGTTGATGATTATTTGAATATTTGATTAAACCGATTAATTGTTTCAGCTCCAAAGTTCCTTTAGCTCTTTCAAAATTATTAAAACAAGAAATATATACACATATATTCCAAATATAACTCAACAAAGTGAGAAAACTATTCTTTAGGATTTTGATGGAGTTTTTTTTCCCTCTTCTTTTTTTTTATTTTTTATTTGCAGGTAAAGCGTGGAGGACATGAAACCTGCAGTCGAGGACGGGATTCTCAGGCTGTTTCACTGGGAACTTCAGCTCCTCCATGTCTGGTCCATTCAAAGCAGCGTAGCCGCCCTGGCAGGACAGGGACACCAGGACCAGACGGGGCTCCTGTCTGGCCGTCACCATGTTGCCTTCCTCCGTCACCACCAGCCAGTGTCTGCAAACACACACACACACAGGCGGACCTTTCACAGCTGCAACATTCAGCATATCTGGATCACCTCCAAAACCCGGGAGATGAAAAGCTCCGCACTCTGAACTCGCACAAACAAGAACCTGGACTGGTTACATAAGAGTCTGTCCTGGATGTTGCCGTTAAGACTGTTCTGGAGCGCAGAACGCCTTCCACACTTTTCAGATCTTCATTTCTAAAAACATTTTTGAAAAGCGGATTCTCGTCCGTCTGCCTCACAGACAGGAACGACTTCATCCTGGCGCAACATGACAAAAATGTGAAAGTGAAATCAACAATTAGTAGTCTAAATAAACGTCTATGATAGAATCAAAACAACGACTCCAACTATTTCTTTAGGTCTGTAGGCAATAAAAATTCAAAGAGCACTAAAGGGTTAGATTATAATGAATGTTTTCTTCTCGGTCTAGCACATATTTTGGAAATAATTGTGGTAATTTTTTTTGGGAAATAAATAAATAAACCTTTGAAATGTGACGTCATGGTTTGACAAAAAACGAAATATTCACTGCTTGTTTCATAACTGATGACTGTGTGATGATTTTATGATGTAAAGCACATTGTTGCTGATGAAATTGACTTCAAAACGTTTGGATGGTTTTATTTAAACTATGGGGAGTTAAGGCTCTAACTACCTGTAGAGGAGGTCAAAGTTCAAGCTGCACATTAATGACTAACACCTCTGACCTGCGGACTGCAAACAGAACCGTAGCTCTGCACAAACAAGTTTTCCGTGTTTATTTTTAGTTATTGCTTCTTCTTTTTTTTTTTTTTTTTATTATCCAGAATTGCTGTAATCCCGGGCTTGTCTTGCGTGTTTGTGTTTCTGCACAACTCGAACCGCTTTTCCAGAGTGTAAAACGGTGACAGCTGACATTAGTGACAGATTAAAATAAATAAAAATAAATAAATGGGAACCAGCTGGGTGTCGCCACACTCACCGGTCCTCCAGCTCTCCAGCCTTCAGCCCCATTTTCTGGCATTCTGCGACGCTCACAGGCACCGCTTTGCCCGACTTGAGAGGGTGAACGAGGATCTGCGACACGACGCCCACGCGGACGGCTTTTTCTGGCTTCCGCGTGTATTTATATCCGAGTCCAAATCCCAGAAGTGCGGCTCCGGCTGCGCCGACCAGAAGAGCCGCTTTCTTATTCTGGGCCAACGCGTTCGCGGCCAGCTCCTTCAGATCCATTTTGGACTCGCTCTCGCGCAGACTTTTCTCTCGACGCTGAACTTTTTTGTTAAAGCGACAGCGGCGTCCGCGGTGTGACGTTCAATGACTCTCACACGGCGTGGTTAATTAGGCTTTCTCTCCTCGTGACATAAAAGGCCAATTAAGACAGTTTGACTTTCTCGCACGTATTTCTGCCAGTCTTTATAAAAGTAACACACACACACACTGTTCCCTGTTCAGTTCAAACGGAACATTAAAGGGACAGTTCAAGATTTTAAATGTAAAATCAACTTTATTTGATTTTGTTATTAAGTTGTTCCCTCGTAAAAAACATACTTGAAGTTGATTGTTTCATGCATGTTTGAAAAAATAAAATAAAATCCTACAATCTCCATGGCAACCATTCAGCTGTTCCCAAGGCCTGGGGGAGGACCTGCTCAGAGCTGCAGTTTTCAAGCTTCAGCCTCACAAAGCAGCCCTCCCTCACAACTCCCCCACTCAGCTCCTTCAGACTAGCCAGCTGCAATTAGCAAACACCTGGTGGAACGGCGCATCTGCTGAGCTCGTCACACGAGATACTTCCCAGTGCAACGCTGGTAGAAATGTTGTTAAAAGGTTAATAAAGGAGCAATGGTGTGATGACTTCCTGAAGATGGAGTTTCAGAAAGAGCAGGAGTTTCTTAAAGAGACAGAGGCCCAATTTCAAGGCGTTAAATCACAAATTGAAATTTATTTTACGTCATGTTTGATTTAAATATTTTTATAGCAACTAAAGGTAGCACTACTAGACTGTGCTACAAAATGACACCATGTGCCTAGAAATATAACACTGCCCCTTTAAACCAACAACTGCTAACAGCCTCCCTACAGAAGCTCACTTCAAAAAGTCCTGAACGATCCCTTTCATAAATGACACAAACTTTGGACCCGCTCAGGGCTTTTTATATCTTCTTTTTTTAAAACCCGTTGCCAAGTGATGTAATGCCATCGCTGACCTTCTCAGTGGACCTATTTTTGTCTTTGACATAGATAGCCAGGTCTGTGGCCAAAGTAGAAAACAGCAGATGCTTTAGCGATAGGGGGTCAATACAGGGATTTGTCCAGTCGACACTCCTTCTGTTGCTCCTCCGTGGTCCACGTCTAATGGCTCCAGGCAGATACACAGGCAAGGGACCGGGCCGCACAGCCTGCTTGGGAAGGTTGGAGTGCCGAGCGAATTTTGACAATGACAAAAAAAAACCCAAAATACTAATTACCCTCGGCTGCTGACAATTTGATGGGATAATTCTGCTCTTCGTGGATTAGCAGACCAGTCTCAGTATCTGCTCTGCAAGTTCAGTTCTGTTAAGTGACGTTTTCTTTCTTTACAAAATTATTAACAGCAGTGGCCTTGCAGTCATTAAAAAAGAAAAAAGAAAAATCCCCTATGAAGAACGGTGGTGGCAGCATCATGCTGTGGGGATGCTTTTCTTCAACAGGAACGCTGGCAGTTCACTCATTGAAGTACACTAGAAAGAGGCTGCGAGAACTACAATGGAATGAAAAAGATAGAATGGCCTAGTCAAAGGCTAGATCAAAAAGCAGTTGAGAATCTGCGGTAAGATTTTAAAACTCAAGCCCGTGGATGTTTTCCATCCGATCTGACTGAGCGTTTAGCTTTTTTAAGAAAAAATGTTTAGAAAAAATCTGTATTTCGATGTGAAAAAAATTTTTAATAAATAAATCGAAAATGTCTGACCTTAAGTTAGATAATGTGAAACTGTTTAAAACTTGTGCTAGATACTTGTGAGCCATATAATGGTCTATCAATAAGCCTGTCCCAATAAGTAATCAGTCAGTTAATCGCTTGATAAATGACAATGAGATCAATAATTTCCATTTTGATGATTAATATTTTTTGAAGGAATTAATTGTTTACAGAGACGTCATAATCTGATCTAATGTGATTTTTGGTTTCGGTTGTGTGTGGTTTTTATTTTGCATATTTAAAATATCTTCAACATGAATTAATGTGTTAACCAGCACATTAAGTGTTCCTCACAAAATTAATGCTGATTGGTCTTTGATAGAGAGAATTTGCATTATTATGCCATAAACAACACATTACTTGAAATAGTCTCAAAAAAACAATGTTATCGCTTATCGCGATAATTACTGGGACAACTTATCGTCCAGCAAAATCTTTTATTATTCTATCTATTTACCACCTGAGCATCATATCATATCTCTGGATGCTGTTTCAAGACTTTGACATCAAAATATATCATGCAGTTTCCATTAATACAGTGGATGCAGCCGCTCGCTGTGTACTGGAACAGACGGGAACAGCGAAATGAGTAAATTCACGCTGAGCTCATCTTTCTCACTCCTAAGAGAAGTGCAACATTAAGTAAAGCTGTGAAATGTGTTTATTGCCAGTCATCTATTTATGTTGCTGGCTATTTTTATTTCTCACTAAGGTTTGCACACATTTTATCCTTACATTTCAATAAATAAGTTTTATTGTGTACAATAAAGGCCAGTCTAAACGGTAGATAAGCTGAATTTATACAGCACTTTTGTAGTTGTGCTCATCTAGAAAGTGCCGGATTCACCCAATCACAATCAGAAATGTTTATAGACGACACACAGAGTCTCTGTCACTGCCACCAATGTCCTAAAGTTACAATAGCTTATCGTTCCAGATTCTGTCCAGTATGAGCGGCAGGCCAGGCTGCCAACTATCCAGGATGTTTTTTTGGATATTAGCAATTTAATGTGACTTGCACTTCTTCTTCCTTTTGATGATTAATTTTCTCTCTTCATTTTGTAAGATAGCCATTTTGTTTCTTTACATTGAGCAGAATGCACCAGGGTTCACCTTTTAGCAAACTGAGATCTACGTTTGTTTGGATTGCATCTGGATTAGGAGGGGATTTTCCACTTCCGATAAGATATCAATGTTGCAGCTTTGAGTGTCGGCCGATACCGATATTGAGCCGATACGATATCAGCATGAATCATGCATACTTTTATTAATTATTTTTTTGGTTGTGTGGTACGTTAGAAAATGCTTGATGGAGTAATATTACTCTGAGAAGAAAAGTGAACAACAAACAATAGGTATGAGAACAACTGACCTATTTATTAACCAAAAGGTTCAAGCGATGCCGGACAGCAAAAGACTAAATCCTGGAGCGGAGCGCTTGCATAGGAAATTTTAGATCCAGGCCGATATAATCCGATACTTTTGACTAATATCAGACCGAGTTCTGATTTCTGATATTGATATCAGATCAGGACATCCCTAATCACAATTTGGATGAGCTTTTCCATCGTTCCCAAACAAAGTGGAATATCTGAGAAGACGAATTCTGGTCCATTTAAAGCAGCCAAGCAATTCTGAGCAAAGAACTGTTTGCTTTTCTACTATGTGATGATATCACGGTTCAGATAAATAAAGATGATGGTTCCACCAAAGGGAGGCTAAAATATTGGGTCAGTTGAACTATGTCAGATAGAAAAATCACATAAGACCTAACAAGTGATTTTTAGTGAACATAATCAATACGGCATAGAAAGTCTACTTTCCTGCACTTATTTTAACATATTATAGTTTTTAAAATTAAATTATGTATGTATATTAAATAAATAAAAGCTGTTGTTTAAGTGTTGACCTCTGGCTGCACTGGTCTTCCAGTAAAAGAGCTTCCTGTCGGTGTCAGGGCTGCACTCTCTTGGGCAACATGAAAAGGAGTTGGTTGCAACACGTAAAGAAACCCTGCCACACTTAGACTCGTGACTGTAGGTCGCCCAGATCTGGAGTTCAGTCAACAGCCCCATGGGGAAACCATCTGGGCCCTAATAGTCATTTCTATACATTCAGCAGGATTTTCTTCCTCAGCACATATTGATAAAATTGTGCAATTTGGAAAATGCTCAAATTGCCGGGTAGCGAAAGATGGTTCGGACTTGCTCTTTACCACGACAGTCATGGTAAAGAGCAAGTCCATCCTCTTGTAGCTCAAGCATCAGGTTAACTCCTCAACAACGATAAGCTCATACAGAAGATCGTTCCTCAGGATATTGCTGATAAAGTAGGCTATAAAAACTCTTCAGTCAAATTGCGTCTCTAAGTTTTTCAACCAGTTTCTACGTCTTGTCTGTTTTGTTGAGTCATACGTTTTTCTCCTCGTACATTAGCTGTGTTTCCATTACAAATGTGTGTGAAACTTTGTCTACATGCAACTAATGTCAAATAAGAAACCATTAAACAAGAAATTAAAATCACTTGTGAATGAGTTTGTTCACACAATGAGACATTTTCAATACGCTGCGCTCTCATCCTTCTACCACTTCCTGTCATCTTCTTCTTCGTGGTTTTTGCCAGCGGCAGCATCTGGTTGTAGATCATGTGACATTGTGTGATGCGAAAAGTGTTTACATTGTAGTTTTGCTAAATTAACCAATTCGGATATGGCCAAAACAACCAGATCATCCAAACAATTTTTTTTATTGACAAACAATA
>CAEFZX010004943.1:0-19287 GCA_903066825.1 Alfaro cultratus | reverse complement strand
TATATATGCATCAGTTATAACAGTGTGAAACTCTTCCCACCCCCGTGCATGTGTGTGTGTGAGTGCGCCACAACGCTCTGGTTGTGAAAGGAGTGGACGGCAAAGCAGAGGTTTCCGTTTTTAAGAGGTAGAAATTGGATAAGCAGTTCAAAAAAAGGTGACCAAAGCTGAAGATCGGATATTTTTTTCAGCTCAGAGTATTTTGTTTTCTTATTTTATTTTATTTTTTTAAACCAGTAATAGAAAAAAAAAAGTTACAAGTGTGCCAAGCTGTTGTAAATACATCATCTTTGTGCCTGATTTTAAATTAAATCAGACACAAGCAATGTTATTGTGCGCACCAGAAGCCTCGCAAAAGAAGAAAACAAAAAAAAGAAAAGAAAGAAACAGAAGGGGGAAATCATTCCATCGCTGTTTGCCTTGTCTCTGGCTTGTCCACATTCCTTTTCACACAAAGCTGGAAAACGTGAAGTGGCTCTGTTGTTACAAAGGACAACAACAATCTGGTCTGAGTCCACACTCAGGGAAGGGGAGAGAGAGAGAAAGAAAAAAAAGTTCAGTGGGGGTGGAGGGGGGGGGTGCAGAGGATTTGGCTGATTAAAGCTTTATGAGCAAATCAAAGGACAAAACAGGAGTCAATAAAAGCATTTATAATTAATTGAGAAATGTGCATGGTTGTTTCTGGTTTGGGTTATTTGTCAAAACTTTACATTTTTGCCCTTTTATTTGCTTATTTTTATGAATTTTGAATTCAGCATTTGGGGAAAAAACTCGCAACAAGCGCAAAAGGATGAAATGGGAAAAAATTGGGACGATTTTAAACCCTAAAAGTTTTTTTTTTTTTCTTTTTCTTTTTTTTTTTTTTTTTGAGAAAATTTGTCAGAAGAATTAGATGAAGGCATGGTGAGTCCGTATTACCGAGCAATAATTCCTCTGTGGAGCAGCTTTCCCTCTCTTTAATTACAATTTAAATCTATTCAAAGTAAGTTCCTTCTTCTGACGGGTTTACTTCCCCCTGTGTCGGACAGCTGTAAAATCGTGTAGACAGGTTGTCATACAACAATCAAAGCCTTCGGTGAATGGACTCTAATGCTTGAACATTTAACATACAATAAGTCCAAGCACGAAGAGAGAGTGTGTGTGTGAGAGAGAGAGAGAGAGAGAGAGAGAGAGAGAGAGACAGAGAGAGAGAGAGAGCAAGAGAGAGAGAGAGAGAGAGAAAGAGAGAGAGAGAGAGAGAGAGAGAGAGAGAGAGAGAGGGAAAGAGGGAGGCCCCAGCCAATGTGCTCCACTCTATATTCACATTATCCACATTGCTCCAAAACGAGGAGGAGCTTGCGGGCTCAAGTAGGGGATGCCAATCAAAGCATCAACTTCAAATTGTATCTGAGAGATCAGCCTGGAAGACCTCAGGGCCAGGCGCGTCAGTCGGAGCGCAATTGTTGATCTGATCACATCCAGCGGACTCTGCAGCGAGAGAGAGAGGAAGAAAAAAAAGAAAGCGAGGAAGCAGAGATTTAAGAGTGGTTTGCTCTGACTACTCACCTCTGCGTGTTTGTAGCAGTCGAGTTTTTGGCTTAAAACACTTTAAATTTTACTTGTACTGGCTCTTTGGTTTTTGGTGGCGTCTCCCTCCCTCTTGTACACTTTGTTGCGCACAGATTTTTTTAATTTTTTTTTGGGGGGGAGGGGTTGTTTTTTCTTTTTTTTTTTTTTTTTTTTACTTTTTGTTTTGGTCGGGGGAGCTGTGCGACAAAAAAATACATACATCTGGCGGTTGGAGATGTCTTTCCCGCAGTTAGGCTACCCGCAGTATCTAAGTGCCTCCCAGGCTGTATACGGGAGCGAGAGACCGGGAGTGCTTACGCCTTCATCCCGAGGAGGGACCACGGAAATCGGTGGAAGTCCGTCCGCCACGGCGGCGGCCGTCACGTCGGTGCTGGGCATGTATGCAAATCCGTACACACACAACTACAGCGCGTTTTTACCTTACACCAGCGCGGATCTGGCTCTCTTCTCACAAATGGTAAGAATCGATTGTTTGCTTTTGCATCGTGTGCAAATGTTTCCAAATTAAAGCAAAAATAATGCCATCTGTATCATCATTACTAGTGGTTTTAGACGCTTATTTTGTTACGCTGCAAAGGAAATTGAAAAAAAAAAATCTATATATATATATAACAGTGACGGAAATATAATCAGGGTGCAATCTATGATAAAAAAGCAAGTGAATGAAACTAGGAAAGCGGAAAAAAAACAGATAACATTTTGGGTGTATCTTGTAAAAGAAAAAAAAAGTTTTAAAAAGTTTCTAGCTCTTCTGTTTTGGTCAGATGACTCTTGGCCAAAGTTAGAAATGTATGTTCCGAAATTCAAAATCTGGAAGAATAAATATGCAAAATGTTTTTTATTATTATTATTATTATTTTTCCAAGTGATCCCAGAACGCCACTTATATTTTAACTTCTCTCAGAACTGTCAGTTTGTTACGTCTCATAAGGCAGCAAGCGATAATAGGTCATTTGCAGAGTGTTAATGTGCTGGTTAATGAATGCATTATAGGCCCTAACGCACAGAGAGCTGCAGCTAAAGGAATCGCCACTGGTCAAAAAGTACAATGAAAACAATTGCACGAGTCCGTTGAAAAGTTTCAGAAAAAGAAAAAAAAAACACACCAGGTAAATTTAGACTTTCAAAAGTCTAACCATGACACGATGAGAAAACTTAACTCAGAACTTCAAACTTCTTTCGTGTTAAGAAAGAGGTCTTGTGCAGTCTTGCGTAAAAGCTGTCAACTATCTTGGTAAACTTTTTTTCCCCCCTTGGAAACATCTGATACCCCATCTTGGAAGATGCATGAAAGACATTTTTAGCAAAAGAAAAAGTCTTTGAAAGACCAGTTGTGCAGACGCGAGGCCTGTAGCATGTGGCAGGATGCAAGTTGAGAAGGTTATTTGTGGAAAGCTCTGCGTCAGGTGCAATTGGAACTCTTTGATTTTTTTTTGTTTGTTTGTTTGTTTTGTTTTGTTTCTTTCATAGAGGCCATTTTCATTCGAATGCATGCATGAGGGGGGAGGGGTTAATCGAATCTAAATGCGCTCTAAAGTTATCCAAAATGATAGAGAAGCCGACAATTCATCCCGATTTTCATTCTCTTTTTCCCCCTCTCTTTTAAGGGGTCTCAGTATGAGCTCAAGGACAACCCTGGCGTTCACCCCGCTACTTTCGCGGCCCACACATCTCCAGCCTTTTACCCATACGGCCAGTTCCAGTATGGCGACCCGGCGAGACCCAAGAACGCCACCAGGGAGAGTACCAGCACCCTGAAAGCTTGGCTCAATGAGCACAGGAAGAACCCGTACCCAACGAAAGGCGAGAAAATCATGCTGGCCATCATCACCAAGATGACACTGACGCAGGTCTCCACCTGGTTCGCCAATGCTAGGAGGAGGCTCAAGAAGGAGAACAAGGTGACCTGGGGGAACAGGAGCAAGGAGGATGGTGAAGACGGAAACTTGTTCGGCAGTGGAGACGAGGCAGAGAAGAACGAAGACGAGGAGGAGATCGATTTGGAGAGCATAGATATAGACAAAATAGACGAGAACGACGGGGATCAGAGCAATGAGGACGATGACGATAAGTCCACGGAGGGAGGCAGGGAGCACAGGGGCAGCCTGGGCGCGCCCGGAGACTTGGACAGCTTGGAGAAAAGACGGGCCTTCGCCCTACAGGCCCACGAGGCCTTTGAGAAATCCAAGAGCGTGATGTCGGTTCACGCAGGGGGCAAGGAGAACTCAGACGGCAACAACAACACTACACGAGTTCTGTCCCCTGACAGACCTGGGAGTTTTCCCCTTCCCTCTAACAATAAACCCAAAATCTGGTCTCTGGCGGAGACCGCTACCAGTCCCGACAGCTCGTCTCAGAAACCTTCCTCCCCTTGTGCGCCAGGGGCCAACAGTAATCATCCATCAGCGCCCCACCAGATTCAAACCCACCCGGCCTTCCTCCCCAGTCATGGACTGTACACTTGCCAGATTGGAAAGTTCCACAACTGGACGAACGGGGCCTTCCTGGGCCAGAACTCCCTGCTGAATGTCAGATCTTTTCTGGGAGTAAACCAGCACCATCACCACCACAGCAGCAGCCATCCTCTCTCGGCCCAGCAACAGCAGCAACAGCAGCCGATATCGGTGGTGGTGTCGCCGGTTGCAGCTTCAGCAGCGCTCAGCAATGACAGCAAGGCCCCAGCAGACACCCACAGTCCCAAACACATAGGTAGGACGGCAGAGTACTAAGCATTAAGAGTTCAGAGTTAAGCATGTTTACTCGCGTCTTTATCTTAATGCACGCAGCTGTTTATTTCATTTTTTTATTTTATTTTTTTCCTAGAGGCCCACGATTGTAATATCAAAGCTCTGCGCAAACTTTGATGCAAACATCAGTTTGCATAGACACACTACTCAAGTCTTTCCTTAAGTGTAAAAAAGTTAAACGAACTCTAAACTGTTGGGAAAAAAATGAACAAAAGTCTACAATTTATTTTAACGACTTGTGTTTTTTTTTTATTTTTATTTTTTAAATCCCTTGTAGAGCACGAAAGATCCGATTCACCTCCAACACAGACCCTCAAGTCGTCATTTCGTCCTATTCAAGACAGGTGAGACAACTTTGCTTCTTTGTTGTCACTATGAGTATTTCATATTCAACTTCCAAATTGTAAAATTATTGCAATCAGCAAGAAAGTGGCATTGCTTTAGAGGAGAGTATTGCATTAGATGTTGACGGCACTTATTGTGAAGAAAAATAAATAAAAATCAATTAGCATTTAAATATGAAACAAATTAGAATAATTTTTTAAACGTACAAGTGATATATAACTTATTTAAGGGTTCATATTAGAAAATATCTCAAGTATGTGTTTTAATTTAGTTTTTACTTACCTCCTTTTATTTATTTATTTTTTTAAATGTATATATATATTTTTCTTAATTACTGTTTTTTTCTCCCTTCAAAGTAAGGTGATAACAGCGAGAGAAAGCACAGATAAAATAAAAAAAAAGCAGTTTGCTTAAAGGGTGACAGGGGTCTTGACTTTCATCCCACTCCCCCTTTAATTCCTCCCCTCTGGGGAGAGTGTGGCTACTTATCAAGCCACCGAGTAAAACGGGCTCTGTCTGGGCTGTGTGCTTTCCCTAAAGACCCCTGGGAGGCCCCGAGCCCAGGGGAGGAAGAAAAAAAAAAATAGTTTACCACTGTTTCAAGTTCTCACAGTGCAATGAATTGTAAATAATTATATTTAAAAAAAAATGCACTTTATTCCTCCAAATTCTATATTGAAACGTAGATTTTAGTTTGTTTTAATAATTGTTTTTTTCGTGGAAAAAAAAGCAAAAAAAAAAAACAACAAAACAGCGAGGAATTAGAATATGCAGGCTGGATCCCTGTTCCCTAATCAAAACCTTTCAGGCAGACACTTGAGACGCATATTGAAACCCGCTGTCCAAACACGGCGGGGGTATTTATCTGCCTCTCTGTATTATTCTTTATCCAGATCCTCTCTGCCTTCCAGCGCCAGGAGTCCCCAAGACGCCACGCAACGGGTCCTCACTGCTCTCTCGTCGGCTTGATCAAGACATTTGATTTTTCTTTTCCCGTGCTTGGAAAAAAAAAAAAAAAAAGAAAGAAAAAAAAACATGGAAAAGAGACTTTAAGCTCAGCAAAAGGACAAGAAATAATAATAATAAAAAAATGCAGTTTAGCATTTGAGTCGGTACAGAACAAATGGCGTAATTTGGTAATATCCTGTGGATGGATGGATTACTTCCTCTATTGTTGTGTAGCCTATACTCGCGCCTATAATGTTACTCTCCTCCACTTTACCCAGACCTGCTGGGACATTTTGGTAGGCTTTTTACTTCATTGTTATTATTAATTATTATTATATTATTATAATTATTTGTCTCTATCCTGTGTTTTTGGTGTCTTTTGTTTAATGTAAATACCAAGTGATTCAAATTTGTAAATAGGAAACATTGAAGGAATTTGTGCAGATCGTATATTTTGCTTAATAAACTAATTGAAATTTTAGAGAAAATCCAAGATTTTTTATCTTACTTTTTCATTATTATTATTATTATTATTATTATTATTATTATTATTATTATTATTATTATTATTATTAAATATTTTGTAGTAGAAGAAAAAAAACGCGTATTTTAAACAAAGCAAAAAAAAATCTAAAACACGATGTGAACGAAAATAAATAAATAAATAAAAAATGCCATTGGCAGACCGCAGGCAAGCAAGCTTAATTTTATTCAAGTTTGGAAGGAAAGCAGCGTGGATGCATTGAGGTGCTAATAAGTGTCCAGATGGTTGCTGGTGACAGAAAATGGACAGGAGCAGCTGGGAACGTCATTAAGTAATAATATGGGAACGCCCAGTCCAAACAAAATCAAATGGTTAAAATCTAATCTGTCAGAGGGAGAAGTCGATTCGAAGATAAATTATTAATATTTTCTCTTTTTCTGGTGGGGGGGAGACACGGAGGGAGGGAGGGGGTGACGGCTGACATATAGTAGGGGCCTTGCTGTTTTGTGGGCCCCTGTCTGTTCAGAGGCTGATAATAATCATTAGCTTATAAAAGCAGTTTTTTTTTTTTTTTTCCCCTTCTGTGTGTAACTAAAAGCACATATTGATTTGGCGCAGATGAAAGCGCAATGGTTGGCTCTAATTGGAAAATGCGTCCAGCAGGGCAATTTTTTTTTTTCTCCTTCGTTTGCGAAACTATCCGTTCTAGTTTTAATTGCGCACGCTAAAAATAAAATTAGAATTCAAAAAAATCCAATCAGTAGTTGTAGTTTTTTTTTTTTTTTACTTAGATATTACATTCAGGCCGTCTTAAACGTGATTAGATTTTCTTCCATTGCGCTGAGAACCAACATACAACGCTAATTTAAAAAACAAACGAAAAAAACCCCCATAATTTTACCTGCAAGACAATTAATTAAATAAATCTGAACAGTTTTGTAAATAATAAGCTGTAAAGTCGTTTGTTCCAGAGAATTTATGTGTGGAGGAGTCTGAACCTGTAGAGCTCATGCGGATCCGTTTTGCTATATCACAGCGACCTCTATAGGCGAGCGATGGGCAGATCGGAACTGAAGTCGGATTCAACCTTAAAGTGCACATTCAAAGAATTAAACAAAACGCACACAAATATTAGTCTCATATGAGACAGAGTTACACATAAATTATGTACCAAAAAGAGTAAGTATGTGTAGTTAAACCATAACACTGGTTTCCTCACACAAAAAGAAGAAGAAGGAAAAAAAAAAAAATAAATAAAAAGTGGTTATTTTCTCTTGAGGGCAATGAATCATTTAAAGTTTATTACATGGAATGTTGCTAGAATATACTATCTGTATTTACTCAAATGAAGTTATGGCAGTCATTTGCATTAATTAAAGTGATTTTATTTTTAATTTATTTGGTAAATGTTTATCAGAGTGCGTCAGAGTGACAGAGAAAGACGTTCGTGTGCATAAATCTGTCACTTAATGGCCGTTCTTAGCAGCGGAGGTCCGCGATGAAACATTAACAAAAGGTCATTCAACTTGTTTGTTCTGTTGAATAGGCACGGCCTGCTTCAGCACAACTACAGTCACAACTTCACAACCGATATTATTGGGCCATTCTAGCTTTACTTCTTTTAGTGGTTGCAAATGAGGATTGCAGGATGGTAATTTTGTTTTCCCCCCTCCAGCCTTTAAATCAACGTGGCAAAAAACAAAACAAACAAACAAACAAAAAAAAAGGCCAGAAAACATTAATGTAAAACCATGTAAATTTCATCCTACAAAACGATGATCACCACAGTATGACGGCGAAAGCAGGTGTATGATATTCCCCAGCCCCGACCCCCCACCCCCTCATGGCCTTCGAGGGGGGTTGGAGGGTGGCTAAAATTAAATAACCTCTCCGTGTCCCATTTATTCCTTTTGTACCGAAACAGCGTGAGGTTGGGGGGGCAAAGGCGGTAGCTGCAGGCCATCATATTGTGTTTCCGTAATAAAAACAAAATTATTCATTTAGTAAGTGGATATACCGCGGATTGTCTAATGGCTAATGAGCGCAGTTGAGTCTGATAATTAGGCTGTCACTTCCAGCCATTTCTATCCCCGGATGCTCTGGGCCTCGACGCAGGGTGGTGGTGGAGGTGGGAGGGGGGAGTGTTATGAAAATGAGTGGGAAGAAGTGCAAATGAATTCATTTAAAGTAAATATATAGATGAAGAATGGAGATAATCGGGATTACACGTAGACACAACAGAGTCTGATGTTGAAACGACTCACTTCTTAAGCAGCTTCTACTGTTACGTTGAAAATAAAATCCTCCTATTTTAGATCTAATATCTTCACTCAGAGATACTTTTATCTGTGTGTGTCTGTTTTTAATAAGGCTATTAAAATATAACCCATATAATAACTACATTTCTAAGATTTTTATTTATTTATTTTTTAAATTAAACTTAAGGCTTTATTTAGATTAAAAAACTTAATTCATAAAAAGCATATGTAAAACAATTTTCAAAAGTATATGGAAATGTTAGATACATTATAAAATAAAATGAATTCAAGTTAAAAATTGATACATTTAATTTTTTCAAAGCTTATGAATATTGTTTATCTTAACTGGAATTTTTGTAACAAACAATATGATTGATATTATTTAACTGTTAAACGTATTTCTACACAACTGGTTTCAAAATAGCAGTGAATGCTTAATTGAAGAGTTTAGTTAGAAGCAAAACAAAAGTTTAAAAGTACATTTGCCTAACTAAAATTGACTAATATGATGAAGTAGCCTGGTAAGCTTGATTTTTAGATATTTGTTTTTTAGTGTTGTGTTTTATAGCAAAAAGCACAGCAAATCTATTGTTACATCAACAAAAACCACAAAATATGATGATGGATTTTTAGTTCCATATCGCCCACTGCTAGCTTTATGTTTGAGCCAAACCCACTCAAGCGACATGCAAATGTAAACTCATGCAAAAACAATAAGTTGTTGACCCTATAACAATTTAGCATTCTGTCTCCCCCTTTGCTCTGTATAATGCTGCACTCTTTTGTCGGCAGACAACAACCATCTCCCCCTTTGCAACTGAGACATGTCATGCTGGGGCAATCCATTCAGTTTAGGAGTGAACTGTGCATTGTGACACTTTGTGTGTGTGCATGTGTAACAGGAAGAGTATTTGAGAGGCGAGGGGGTGAGGTGACCATGTGGGGAGGAAAGTTTATCACTGTCTTGTCTTTGTTGGTAGAGGCTGGCCATTCTTCCAACAGACTGAACCCCTTAGTTGTCCAAATACATGAGCCTCTTTGCCTTTTTCCTGTCCCATCACTCTCTTATTCAAGTGTTCCGTGTTTCCCTTCAACATCTCTGCTGTCTTTTCACAGAGATGCCCACCCATACCCATTCCCCTATAATCCATTTATCTAGCTTTGCAAGCGAAGCACTGGTCAAGCAATGGCACAATAGCCATCTAGGGTGGACCAAAATCCCCCCTGACACCAACCCAATGTCTAAGATTGGAGTGAAACACACAACAACAAGCATCGGCCACTCAGTGGAGTCCAGTACAGCAGAGACCACAACAGGAGCCACCTTCAAACCATGCCAGACCATGTTTAGCGGACTAGTTGTGTCCTGTTCCTTGTTTCAGTCGCACAATGGGCAGTGAAAGGGACAGATGCCTTGGTCATGGGCCTTTCATTGCCAGAGCAATAGGCTGCTTTAAGACGGGGTTCTTGCCACAGGAAGAGGGTGCAAGATTTGGTTGGGAAAATTGAGGGCGAATGGAGGGAGGCTGCTCTCCAACACAAATAGTATCATGAAACTGGTAGTTGCCTGACGACTGCCTGGCTGGCTGACTGACACATTGCGGGTTGAACAAGTACTCACAGCAACTCAACAACCCATGCAGACCCCTGCTGACGCAAAGAAAAACTTGGACGGGCTTCTAGACATACGAGAAGTAAACATGGACTTTCGCTCATGTTTGCCTGGTTCTCTTTCATTTGGCCATTCAAAGAGACATTCTTGCATTTTGATCGGGCAAGAAAGAGAGGAAGCAATAACAAAGCAAAAATCTGCCTTGTAAAGTTTTTCTGTTTCTCTCCGACTCTGAGTGAGGAACACAGGGGAAAAAAAATCTCTTTTCACACCTCTGCAAGGAGGACAATATGCTTATTTGGATGGAACTCAAAGCCCCCCATGCCAAATAGTCAGGCACTAATTAGGCTGGCCTAATCTAGGAATTTTATCCTCAAATCTGATATATCTTGGATGAAATGTTCTATTTTAGGAGACCTCAGTTGAACATCGAGGTTCATTATTATCTTCTTGTTTGCTACATGTTTGTTGATCAAAGTTATTTCCATGTCTGTTGTTGCTTAAAGTGTATTGACAGAGTCCAATATACACACAGAAGTTCTCTAGCTGTACTTCTGTTCCATTAATGATTCCATAAACCAATTAAAGCTGGTCTGCCTTGACTCTCCTGAAGCACTTGTACATTGCTGCTCTACCACAACAGCACTATATTTAGGGAAGAATGCTGTACGATCTTTCCCTCCCTCTTTAACACACCCACACTCTCTCTCTCTGTATCTCAAACACACAGGCGCCCGAGAACGCGTGCGCGCATTCCTCGTTCAAGCTGCTGGAGGATCAGAAATATTTTGCCTTAATTATCCTTCAGTATGGATCATGTTCTTCAGGAGGGACTAGTAATGATGGGGTTATTTATAGTCATTCATTCTCACTCTGTAATTATACACTCTTCAAAATTGGGGTTTTCTTACATTTGGCGTGTGCTCGAAAACGTAAATTAAACAGACAGCACTGTTGTTAAAATCCTTTGAAGTAAATCCCCTCTCCAAACACAATTTGATGGAAAAGTTTTATTCTCGGCAACACTGCGTGTCTTCGTTAGCACAGAGTTTGCTTTCCCTGCTGAAGTTGAACAGTGTTCCCTCAGGATCAGTTTGGTAGAAAATGGTGATGCAGCACCAACTTACGCTAAATGAACCATGTGACTTTTTTGAAAACTACACTTTAAACAAAAGTATCCTTTGTAACTTCTGTTTTTGTATTAAAAGAGATGATCATCATGACAATACAGTACATTTAGAGTGCCTCGCAAAAGTATTTTTCCAAACTTTTTTCATATTTTGTTACAACTTCCATTGACCTAAGTTAGGCTGAAGTCAGAAGTAAATCACCAACTTTTTCTAAATTAAAATCCAAAAAGTTGAAGAACATTTCTGTTCAGCCCTGCTTATTCCAATACCACTAAATAATATACATTGCAACAAATTGCCCTCAGAAATCTCAACAAATAGAGTCCAGTGTTGTATATTGAAATCTCAGTATAAATGTTGGTGTTCTGTGCAGCCCTTCGAGGTTTAATGCAGCAGCATCATGAAGAGCAACGAAGGCACCAGATAGGTCAAGGATAAAGTTGTGGAAATGTTTAAAGTGGGGATAAGTTAGAATCAATATCTGAAGCTTTAAAACATCACACAGAGGACTGTTGAGTACACCATTCAATAATAGAAAGAGTATGGCACAACTGCAAGGCGATCAAGACATGACTGACCTCTTAAAATGACAGACCGGCTAACGAGAGCATCCAAGGTTACTGTTTCTCGAAAAGTCTTTCCACCCCATGGTATATTTTATTGAGATTTTATGTGATATAAAAACTCAAATTAGTGCATGTAGAACTGGAAAGGAATGGACACATTGCTCCCAAACGTTTTAACAAATTCTGAAAAGTGGGGTATACATTTTAGTCAATTCCTTCCCTTGCTTCTATACCTTTTAGCATAGATCTCTACCAGGATGGTAGATCAATATACCGAAGTTTTTTGCTCATTCTCTTTAAAATACAGGATCTGATTGGATTCAGATCTGTATTAGACTTAATTCTGGAATTTGGACCAGTGTAACCTATATATAATTTTATCTGAATTATGCCATTGTGTTTCTCTATGTTTTGAGCCAATTTCATACTGGAAGATGAGCTTCCTTTCCAGTGGCAAGCCTTTTGTAACATCCAAGAGTATTTATTTATTTATTTTTTTTACCTCCACACAAAATTTCTGTTTACTTTATAATAAATAGGTGACTTTTAAAGATGGCTTAGTGCACTTTTTAAAAGTACTGTAAATGCCCTAAAAATCCAAGCCTTAAAACAGGTGTTATGGTTTTCAACTTAGTGCCAGTTTCGTATTATTATTATTATTTTCTATTTCCAATGGTGCAATTGATTCAGATATAACAAGAAAGCTACAGGCCTTGTGCACACTTCTTTTTCTCTCTATACAAATATTTCCTCAGCTACAGCTAATAAAGTCTGATTTGCCCGTTTTCTTTTCTGATGTGATGGCATTGTGTCTTGGGCTAATTCCAGGGGGCTGTACAAAGGGAAGCACAGCCATCTGAAGTGTCATGCTGCAGCTGTGGCTGGAGCATAGGAATTTCCCTTTAGCAGAGGATGCTTGTTTCTCTCCCTCTCTCGTGCTCTCGGAAAACTCCCAACACATGTGCGACACAGAGAGCAATATCAAATGCAACACAGGATTTTCTTTCATTTTAAAAGGGAAATCTTCACTTTTATTGTCCTGCAGCCATTGTCTTCTCCTGACCTCCTTTGTTTGATTCTGTGTGCTGTTGCAAAAGTATTTTTAGGGCTTTAACATTATGTATGATTTCATCTTCTCTATAAAATAGTTCATAAAAATGAAGAATATTTCATTTTAATTTGTAAATGCAGAACAAGCTCTGCCCAGATTAGTTGCACCATCAGCACGTCTCACCAGTTATCAATAATTTCTATAGTAAAGGAAACATAAGATGTAGTACATCCTCCATCCCCTTGGTGAAGGCAGACAATTACAATGTCAAAGGCTGTCACCTGGAATACAGTGGCCAGTGCATTCAGTGTCAGCTCAGCTGCCAAAGCTGAAACAGAAGAAGAGCCGAACAAGAACACAATGTGTTGGAACTATCACTTCACATCCATGCAAAGCTGAACTAAACAGCCAGACTACCTTGCAGTGATACATTTCCCCTCTGCTTGAACTGAAGGCTGTTTTTTAACACCTAGAGTTCTTCACTGTGGTGTATCGTGTTGTAAAACCAGAGAAGGAGAGCTTTGAGAGTTTCACCGTAACTCAACTCTGTGAAATATTAACATGAAAGCTATTCACCAAAACAGCATACTAAACTCTTGTTGGTGTTCCTGATTAATCTCCATTGAATTATTTGTTTTGTTTCTTTTTTTAAATCTGAGGGCTGACTGAATAATACACCAAAACTTCCAAGAGAATAAATAATTTCATAACTTGATGAGAAAAAGTTATCATCACAACCCTTTGATACTACCATTGTTGTGTAGCTTAATTTTATAATTTGTTATTTTATCCTGTAGAATAAAAAAGTGTGATCAGGTTGGGACTCTGATAAAAAAAATAAAATAATGATCTCTAATCTAGTATCTTTCCAAACCCACTAAACTGAGTCAATTTACAACCCAAACTTCAGTTAAAACTTGGTTAAAACAATTCAACTTTTGTCCCACCAGCCAACACCCATCATTTAAGTTAAACAAATATTCCAGCTGCTTTGTGTGTGTGTGTGTGTGTGTGCGCATGGCAGCCTTTAGACCTGAACATTTAATTCATACCTTAACATAGGTCTCTTTAGCTGTTTAATTAATATACTCAATGTATCTAATATTTGAACCAAAACACATTATAAGTTGCTTCTATGTTGCTGATAAACACTGGCAACAACCAACTACGATAACCTTTTCTCCTTCCCAGAAAGCTCATTCCACATGCTAGAAAATGTCCTAAAATCAAACTACACCGAGGCAAAAAATAAATAAATAAATAAAAAAACAGAAAGGGGAAAAGTTCTGGATAGGCATACAATATGCATGAGTCTTGTTATTGAGACCATGTGAAGCACACGAACAAAGCTTTTTTTTGGGGGGGTGGGTGGGGGTTCATTTTTTTTTTTTTTTTTTTTCATGGTAAATCATGCTCACATCAAAGTTTAAAAATACACATGCACATCTTGAGGAAATGCCATCACATTTTCCCTGTGATCTGTCTGGGCACATCTGTGATAAATACAGTTCAGCTTTTGGTCAGCTTACATTTAACTGCTTTATCTCTGCTCTGGTCTGTGAGAGCAATGGTAGTGGCCTCTAGGCTACGAACAAGGTACAAACACAGAATACATATGCAGAGATCCGCATTAATACATTCTACTGTGAACGTAAAATTGGACCGTCCAATGAACATCATTTCTAATTATTTCCATCCAATTGAAAAAAAAGAAAGGCTGTTTTACAGAGGATTTAGTTTTGTCAAATATACATTTGAAGTCAAGATATCCATTAGAGTATTGTTTGTCTGCCTGCATTTCACATTCAATTCACTTAAAACACAGCTTGTTGGTCCTTCAGTTCAAGCAAATTGCAGTTTGAGCCACTGGGCTTCTTTGCAGGAGAAAAAAAAATAGTTGGCCTATATGTTCCCTTCCCTTTTAACTAAGATTAGTGCAGTTCTGATGCAGTGCAGCCTTTTAAAATATGTATCAAAGCTGTTCAAATGCCAGCAGTGGGTATGTGGCAGGCAGGCAGGGGTGGCAGTAGCTTGGACGATTGGAGTTCTTCCAACTCGCAAGTCCTCAGCAAGCCGCCCCCTGCTTGTTGTTGGCATGCCCAGCCTTGCAATCAGTAGTTCTGCACATGGAATTAAAAGAGAAAGGGGAGGTGGGGGATGCAGCTAGGAACGGAAAGATAGATGGATAGATAGGGGAAGATAGAAGGATAAAGCCAGGAAGTGTTGTGTTTCTTTCTCTCCAACTAAGGTCTGTCCTTTGATTTCCCTGCTGCCTTGGTCACCTTTGCAGCCTTCTTTCTCCTTTCCCTGATCTTCCCCTCTCTGTCCATGGGGCTGTGCTTGCTGAGAAAGTCTTCATGAACTGATGGGCCTGATGCAGTAGAGGGGACTGCTCCAAAAGTCGTTCCACTTTGACGGTTGTGTGTACAGGCTCTCTATGGGATAAAGCCCTGGGAAGAGGCAGGACTTTACACCATAGGGTAGGTCTTTATGAAGGGCCCTCCTGTGTGGCGGCCGCTGCTGAGGCTGTTAATTGGCAGCCTCTGAAGTGCCGTATATGTGCCCTTCTTAATCCTGGCCCAAGCAGACGCAGCAGGGAAAAGCAAACGTTTATCCAGCACTCAGACCCCTATCTCACTCTCTGGTCCTTGTACTTTGACTATTACGACTTCAGTACACCGGCACGACTGTGCATACTTTTATTGAAGGCAAACCAAATTCATTTTATTTCTAAGAATCTATCTATACACATATCCAAGCTTGTTTTTTCTTCCTTAAAAAACAAGGTGTGTTAGCATATTTTCGACTTCAAATAGTTACACAGGCACATGAGATAATGTACAACAACCCACATCTGCCTCCTGTTCATCTGTTCCCAACTGATGCACTACAGGAGAGAGAGAGGGGGGAAAAGCACATAAGCTTAGCTAAATACCCCAGTACGCCATTTCCTCCTCAGCTGTGTTTTCTCTTGTGCGTAAGTGCGAGGTAGCATTGTAGGATTACCTGGTGCGGGTCTTAGTGATGTTTAGCAAGTCCTAGAGTGAGTTGCTAAACATCAAGTGGTGGTCAAACACTGCTTTTGTCCTTGTGATTAACTTTTCAGATTTAACAAGAGGCAAACTTCAAAGAATTGTATAATTTTTTTTCTCAGTGTAAAAATGTAAAATGAATAAAACATAGTTCTCTGCTTTGATACCTCAATGTAAGATTGGATGTCTGCAAAATCTTACTTAGCACTTAATTTAACAACGGGTCTAATGTATGTTAGTTTCTTGTTCCAAAACACTTTTTGCAAATATTAACAAAAATCAAACACTAAAAGCACCTGAGAAGAGTAACCCAGGAGTAAAAGTATTTTTGTATTTTATTTATTTTTTTTTTTTTACTGGAAGACAACAGTTTCAGCTAGCATTTGTTAGATCAGAGTAAAGCATTCTCTTTTCTAATCCTAAAGTTTGAACATTGGATACAATCCAATGGCTTCCTAACTGTCTCGAATTTAATTGGAACTTACTTAAATGGCTAATTTTGATTTGGTTTTGATTATGTGTATTGGGTATGAAGTGGATCTTTACTTATATATAAGATTTGCATGCAGTCTTTTTCTGGTAAATTCAAGCAAGATTTAAAGACCACTGGAAGCATTCAAAAGGAAAAACGATAAACAAGAGTCACAAGTAAGCGCTCTTGCAAGTATTTGTTTACTACCAAGTCTTACAGCTATACATGTTGGTAAAGTGGTTAAAGGTAACAAAACCCATTTTTGGGGAGTTATTTAAACAAGTTATTGGAAGTTCAAGTTCATTACCTACAGGAATTCATCTTATGCAGCAAATGAGCTAATTGTGTGAGCAGGATGGAGAGAAAGTACTATGGCTCAAGTTTTTTTTTTTCTCTTTTTCATGAACCGAACTCATACCCTACTTAGTTAAAATTAGGAATCAGTACAACTTGGATAATGAATCCTATTAAATATCTTGTTTCCAAAGTGTAAAAAACATGAAAATGACATGAGACTTATGTGTTATGCATATTTGTGCTTTTTTGAAAAAAAGCTACTTAAGACCACAAAAACAATTAATTTGTCCTCATGCATTACAATGAAAAGAAAAAAAACAAAAAGGTTTAAAATTTTGCTGTAGCCATCACAGATTCAAATCTCTCACAATTTTTATTTAAATAATTGTCATTATATACCGTCTCTTAGAGCCTGACAGGTGTAGGATTTGAAGAAAGTCACAGCTAAAGTAAAGTTTAAGTTTATAGTTTCAGTAAAAATAAATGGTGGTTACTCCTAGAGCAGTTTTTTTGTTATGGCTAAATTAGGGGAAAAATGATTTGAAAAAGTTATGACTTGTGGGGAAAAAAAGTGTCTTTCTTCAATCTGAATCTGAGTTCTTGAAGTTGAAAACAGATGTTGAATGGCTTCCAACAACTACAACCTCGGCAACTTTATGTTTCAGCACACTCTTTCACTGTCAAAGTCTCTTCTACTCATGCTTTCTTCACTTTTTTTATGGGATCAATATTATGTTTTTTAGTGGTTACAGAAGTAAAATAAGTTTTATCTTACCACCTTCAAAGACAATAGCTTTGTGTATTAAAAAAAGAAAAATCAGTAAGTTGGCTTGTTTTTGAAAATGTATTTGAAATAACCATCTAACCCTATTGCCTGCAGTACAGTGATTTGTGAATAAGTTGCCTTTCCCCTAAAGGGAAAACTTTTGCATTTGGATTGGAAGACTTAATATGACTTCCCTTCAAAAACAATAGTTATTCATAGACATTATGACAGGCAGGCATAATATTTTACACCCTTACATCATGGTGGCATTGGTTTACTCCAAACATCAGAGCAGCTGTTGGGTTGCCCAAAAAATAAGTAGGACAATGCTATTTTTAAGTCACAAACATTCAAAATTCCAATATATTTGTTGTAAATTAAAAGAAAATGCTAAAAAGAATGCATCTCTGGTGCTGTTTGGCACAAACTCAGGGCGTGCTTGGGTAAAAACGGAAGATGAGCCGCAGAAACCAACTCATGACCTTATGCACTCAGCAGATTTTACGCATATGACAAATTGATTTACTTGCGCTACATCCCACTCCAGCCATTGCAACACATGATGCACACATGAAAGATCCACTAAAATTCAGCCATCATCACACATGGATGAAGCATATGACGAGAGACAACTTGAGGAGTGGCTTCACCAAAACACATGAAACCTATTGTTAGCGATGAATTAGAAATTAGAAAGTTAAAAACACAAAGAGTAAAAATATGTTAAAATGTACAGAGAAGAAATGGTTATATGATGAGATAAGAAGAAAATTGAAGAAAAACAAAAAGGAGCAAAGAGAGGAAGAGTGGAGCTCTGGAGCAGATGAACAGCCCATAAGGTTGCCAGATGAGCTTCAGCTTAACCGCAATCCTCAGAAAGGAGACAAACATACGCCAGTGTCTCCTGTATGCTTTCCACAGACGCCCCTAAACGATTGTAAACATTAGTTTTTAAGAAGAGGGAGGGTTTTCTAGGGCCACTTTAGCACACTGGATCACACTCCATAAGTAGTGGCGCTGCACAATCCACTACAGATAACGTTTGGATCATAAAAACCAGATTCGGCCCATAGCATAAAGGAATATGCACATGCTTAGTGCACCCGTTATACATGTAGAGGCCAGAAAATCAATTTTATTAGGCCATATGATTATAATTTCTAGAGCATTTACTTTTCAACTTTGTTCACGCTTGTAGCTTCCAATGGATATATTTGGTATTGCAATGTTTGAAATAAATAATAATACAAAAAGCATAAAGGACAAAAAGAAAGTTTGCAGAAGGAAGCATTACAGCTCAACAATACCAAAGAGTGGTGTTGGAACTCAACTATGAAGAACTATATAGAGGGAATAAAGAGACTGGGATGAAGACTATTAATCCCAGAATGAACGGTATTAACTCACCTCCAGTTATAGGAGGAGGTTCTCTGTGTGAATACATGACATTATGTTTCAACAAAAACCCTATACTTAAACAAAGTTGGTATCTTTATGGGACTGCAATGGTGAGACACAAACAGGCGCTTCTTTGCTGGTGGAAAAGTGAGATACTGCATCTTCATGCTAACCCTAGATCAAAAGAAAACATTCAGACTACAATATACTGTAGGTGACTGTATTTCTAGCGAAGAAGACCCTGTTTTATTTATAATTCTGTAGAAAAATTCTAAACGGCTACAGATTCCCTGAAAGAGGCTCTGCTACTGCTATTGTTCTGAGAGACGAGGACACCTGCTTGTCCAAGCCAGCATTTGCTCAAAGCCGAGTCCAAAGCGTGATCAGCTGGCCCATCTGATCACACTTGCCCCAGGCTGTAGAGTGGCCCCCAGAGCTGAGAAGAGGAACCTCTGACCCACACACACGGCACAGTTCTAGCCAAGCGGTAGCTATTTTCGCCTTTTGTTGATTCATCCAGCAAACACTGAAAAGGCTCCTTTCTTTCAATCCATTGCAATAACCACTACATAGTTTTTCTCCATTGAAAAAAAAAAAATAATAAAATAAAAT
>CAEFZX010004942.1:4766-54625 GCA_903066825.1 Alfaro cultratus | reverse complement strand
AGTATAGAATATAGACATCTAGTCCATACTCCAGTCCAGAAGGTGGCGGTAATGCACCTAAAAGTTGATTGCCAACCGCCATTAAACAAAAAGAAGAAGAAGAAGAGAGCAATTTCCTTCTTCACCAGATGGAAACAAGATGGAGGCGTCAGATTTTAATGGTTGGAGGATTTTAGTCTCCGCTAACCAGTTTGTTTGTTTTGGTTGTATTTACCCAGAATGCCCTGCGCTGTAATCCACTTCCTGCTTTGGTTTTCGGTCCGCTTGGCGTTCAAACCGTTGGTATGAATTTACACTAACTGTAGGAAACATGTCCGTTCATTTCTGTATTTACTCGGCTTCCGTAGTTCTGAGCCCTTTTTAGTTGCCTGGAACGTTTTGTGGTAAATAATAAACTATCTGGGTTGTTTACAGGTTAGCATTAATGCTACCAACTCAGCAAACTTGTGTTTCATCAAGACGAAATCTGGCCAAAAATCCCCAGATTTAATCTGGGTTTATCTCTTTGTTTTGGTTGTTCAACTCAACCAGTCGATGAAGCAGCTGAACATTTTCCCTCCATTACCTGCACAGGTAAAACATCAACAAATGATTTTAGCTTTCCTATAAATCACCAACATAGTTTAAGTTATGGACTGCAGATTAAATTACAATATGAGACTAAAAATGCAACAAGTTATAAAATATTTTTTCTGTTTGATAAATTACACCAAAGTTTAAATAATGACACATATTTGCTTTTCAGTCACGAATCACAAGTTTCTTTAAGCATCTAGAAACTAAACAGCCTTTTGGTGCTTCAGGGTTAAAACAGAAACCTTGTAAAACCAAGACAAATTAATGCCTTTTAAACTTTTATTACATATTGCTAAAGAAAAGATCACCACAGATTTGACTTTAAATGGAAAAACAGAATTTATAAGTAACCATAAATATAATTATTGATTAATTCTGCAGGGCTTTGGGTTGAGAATTAAGTCTCAAATCTCTGTATCGCCTTTAAAAATGTTAATAAATTATGAGTTTTTAATTGCAGTGAATCTGAAATTTTCCTCCCACGTTGAAGCTGAGGCAACAGAGTGGATCTAATTCAGTCTGACGGGTTTAAAACCAGAATGCAGTGAAAGTTAGATCAGGACGCCATCATGACAGGAAGTTAATTAGCAGCAGCAGGGGGCCAAATCTTTACCTCTGGCGCTCATTCCTTATGCAAAACGTTCACTTCTAAGGCGGAAAAAAGTGATTTGTTTACTTTGAAGCTGCATTTTTACTTCAGCAGGACGCTTTACATCACTGTGGGTTTTCTCAGAGATCAATGCCGTTTCTGCTTTGCTGCAAAGTTAGCAGCAAATCTCATTTTATCTTCAGTTATATCTGGCATTTATGAGATGAAGCACAAAGATTATGAACTCAGTTTGCATGTTTTTGTGCACAGAGTGACCTGCATTATTTACCTCCACAGGTCGGATTCTTCCCTGGTTCAGGATCCAGGTGAGCAAATCAGTAAGTTTGATTTATTTAGCATCTTTCTCAGACTGCAAAGAGCTTCATAGTAAAAATACAGTTGAAGGAGCATTTAATATAATAATGTTCAAAGCTGCGTTTCTATTACTAATGACAGACATTGTAATGTTTCCATTAGATAAAAATCACAATTAAGATCACATGTGAATAGTGTTTATTCACATGATAAGTCATTAAACATGGTCCTCTACCACTTCCTGTCATCTTCTTTGTCGTTTCCACCTGTAGAAACTTTCGATTATTGATCATAAAATTTCCAATGCAGTTTTGCTAAACACACCAATTTCAATGCTGCCAAACTGAGCTTATCCTATCTCCAAAACATTTAGTCAAAAAACATTTTTTCTAAGTTTATTTTTATAATTTTTCCAGTTTGTGCATTTATATGGCCGATGGAAACGCAGCTACAGAGGCTAAAGTGTTTGTTTAAGAAAGAATAACTGAAGTTGCTTTTAAAAATCAGTAGAATCCAACCATCTAAAGTAGATTGGATTTTACTCCTCAGTCCAACAGCTTGGCAGGATTTGTCTCTGAATGTCAACCTGAAATGTAAAAGTTAATGTGATTTTCTACAGAGTGAAGAGATTTTCAGGTTGGCTCTGGCTGCAGAGTTATGTTTCAGCTGCAGGTCGTTTTGTTTAGACATGAACGAGAAGAAGATCTTAAGAAGCTGTTTGGTTTGTTTTTCTGGAGACTTCATCAAAAATAACTCCCAGATTTTTTATGTCTAAAAGCTAAGCAATAGTAAGGAAACATAAATAATTTAAAAATGTCTCCCATTATTCTGACGTTTACCAAGTAGAAACATTTTTATTTTTTAATTGAGTGTATGTATCTGTGTGGTTCCAGCCGTATTTAAACACACGTTATTTGAAGGTCCTGCGGTGTTTATTGTTGGACGAAGGACACGTTGTCTCTGTCCTCTGCTGGAGGACGCCCCTCCACCCGCTGAGCCGCTGCCGCCTCGTTTCAGGAAAAGGTCAGAGATGCTTTTAAATTAACTTTATGTTGTTAATTTAGCTCCTTTTGTCACGTCTGTCGGCCGCCGCCGCAGGCTGCTGCTGTTTGTTTCTGATGCTGCGGGTCGAATCCGAAACGCACAAACCTCCGGCAGCCGGCGGCGCCACAGCTGAGCTCGTGTTGTCTTCTGCTGTCCGTATCACAGCCAAGGAGAAACCGAGTCACTGCTACAGCAGCAGCCGCTGTCCGGGCCGCTAACCGGTCCCATCCAGAGCCGGGCATGCTGGGAAATGATCGGAAAAACTCAAAACAATCAGATCAGAGCCGCTCCTCTGCATCAGCTGGTCAGACTCACTGGGTCAAACCAAGCAAACATGAAGCAGACGTCACATTCACCATGGCAACCGTCTCCTTCCCGCCGGTGATGCCGCTGAGTCGACCACAACGGGTCGACCGCCATCTGGGCCGGCAGGGCGAGGACACACACACCTAAAAACACACACCACACACACCTAAAAACACACACCACACACACCTAAAAACACACACCACACACACCTAAAAACACACACAGAGAAACACACACTGCTTTAAACACACAGACACACACACACACACACACACACACACACACACACACATACACACACACCTAAAAAAACACAGAGAAACACACACCTTAATAAAATCAGACACAGATGCTAATAAATCAAATCTGTTGTTGACAGAAACAGAATATTTCCACCATGATTTGTATTTTGAATTATTGAATTTTTTTTTAGAAACTAAGAACATTTCCAAGATTTTTCAAAGTTTTTTCTTGGAAATTTTTGACTTTTCAAGCCCAAAAATTAGTTTTTCCAAGATTAATCTCAAAATTGATTTTTTTTTTCTTTTCACTCTCAGAACCTTCCAAGTTTTTTCTAGAAAATTTCTGATTTACCTCCAAAGTTCTGAGTTTCTTTCTCACAAATTTTGTATTTTGGATCTTAGAAATGTCATTGTTTCTGAGATTAATTTCAAAATTTCAGATGTTTTTTTTCCTCACAAATTTTTGACTATTCTTTGTCAGAAATGTTCTATTTTCTTGTAGGAAATGTCCGTTTTTGGCAGGAATGTACTCCTCCTGTCTTATTTTGTATGTAAAACGGCCCCGTTGTATAAGATCCGTTGAGCTGATTGAATGTGGAATAAAACTGAAGTGACGCCTGTGAAGCCTGACTGAACTCGTTCTCTTACTGTTTGCAAACACAGCTTCCTGCCTCCGTCCTGCTCTTGACCTCTGGGGTCAAAGCTTTCATTTCGGAGCAGAGCTCGTTGTGACATCCTGATGCTCACGCAGCAGATAAACCCTCCAGAAACAGAAATATTCTGCTTTTATTCCTGCACTGCGACATGCAGCACCTGTTGCAGAACAGCTGTGATCAGTTTAATCAGATTACAGCTGTTATGATGTTTATAGAGAAACTAAGCCTCAGGTCAGCTTTGATTTACAGATAAATTGTCTGAATTGGTCCTTAAAGTGTTTTGTTTATGTTAAATAATTAACTGTTAGCTGTCGTGACTCTGGGTTCATATTAAGTAGTTATGTGTAATAATCTGTGCATCATAAATCATGCTGTTGTAATTGGTTCTGATTGGATCTCCATTCATTTCAGAGTTGAATTCGGCGTCTAGTTGTTTATGTGGATTAACCACCAGTGGCTGTTCACAGTGAACAGTTAGCAGCTCTAATCAGAAACATTAGTTCTACACCAGCTAATCAATCGTTACTTGATCTGAACTCGGAGTCACAGCAGCTAACAGTTAATTATTGAACCCAGCGCTGTGCTGTGTTTGTTACAGCATAGCGCCCTCACCAGGACAGTGTTGTTACTGCACCTATACGGTCTCCCTTCAGGAAGGGACACTTTGGACCAAACTTTCACTCAGTTTCAGCTTTGCTAACTCAGTCATTACCCTCTTCAAAATAAGAGCATGGACATAAATGTATAACTACTTAAAGAACAAAAACTCCAACACAGATGTCAAACTTTAGTCCAGATTTTAAATAAAGATTAATTTAGGAGTGTGCTAAATGTTTTCAAAGCTAGCTAAAGCGCTAAAGCTCAGCTATTAGCATATTAGCCGTCAGGTTAAGAACACGTCGTTAAGATGATGAAGTTTGTTTTAGAGCCTGACAACCTGAAGAAACGAAGGATTATAAAAGTTAAAATCTGTGAAAGCTTCACTGTCCGTCCTTCTCTGTGTAGCATCATTAGCCTCCATCTGGTTCTGGTTCTGGTTCTGACTCAGGCTGAACTCTGGGACATGAATGCTAAAGTGGTTTGATTTTGTTTTAGTCAATGATTGAATTTAACTCTTTAATTACATTTTTACACATGGTTTTGGTGTTTTGTTATATATTTTTGTGTTGGGTTTTCTTTCTATTTGTCCAGGGACACAGAAGGTGGTGTGTGTTCGTTCAGTGTGTGTGTGTGTGTGTGTGTGTTCTGGGTGTGTGTGTAGGTGTGTTGGTTCAGTGTGTGTGTGTTAGTTCAGTGTGTGTGTGTGTTGGTTCTGTGTGTGTGTGTGTGTTCGTTCAGTGTGTGTGTGTGTGTGTGTGTGTGTGTGTGTGTCGCGGACACAGACTAGCATCCCTTCTCTCCACCCCCCTGAAGGCTGAGCGCCCTACATTCAGCCATCAAGCTCTCTGTTACATAAAGCCAGCGCTGCCATACACGCTGTTGCTAGGCAACAAGCCCCGGAGCCCCATCATGGAGTCTCTGTGGGCCGCGGCTGCACCTGAAAGTCTTCAAATGGGTCAGCGAGGACAAAAGAAACGAGACAAACCGCAGAGGAAGAAGAAAAAGAGACCCGGAGTGAAGAGTGTCTGGAGCCGGTCTGAGCGCCGCGCCGCGCAGCGCCGCACCCACCGCGCAGCGGGACAATGAGGCAGCGACACCAGAGGTCCGAACGGCGGCGGCAAGAGAACCAGGCAGAGCCGGGCCATTAAAGGAGACTCCAAACATTCAAATGCAGCTTCACTGCAGCAAAACGAGATGCACAAACTGCCAATGATGAGCTTCTGATTCATAAACCTTTCAGTTTAAAATCCAACTGGTCAAACAGTTAAAAATGATTTACTGCCATGTGAACAAACATTTTCTGTTAAAAGAAATATATTTTAAGAGCTGAGAGTGGCTGAGTGTGCAGGTTCTGAACAGATCGGACTCATTCATGATTGAATTGAATTTTTCACAACGTTCTGAATTAAATGATTTCATGTTTTGCTGACAGATTGAGAAAAAGGATTAAGTCCAGATAAGTGCAGAGTGAGGAAGAGCATCTGGAGTTCACATCAATATTCAGCATTAGATTCCAAAACTAATAATTCTGGATATGAGAGACTCAACAGAAAGTCCTGCAGTGACATCAGGCTTTATCTTCCTGCTTTATGAGATATTTGCAGATGTTTCTATGTTCTGGTACATGACAGTCAAATGAGTGAACATGTATGATGAGACAAATAGAAGCAGAAAACCAAACTATTCTGAGACTTTTAAAGTCAAAGTTTGATTAACGCATTGTTCCGATTATATGAAATAAAAGCAGTGAAATAAATACCAACATGACTGAGGCAGGAAGTAATCTTGTATGAATCAACTAGATATGGCAAGACAGAAATAGTAATAATGAAACCAAAACCTGATCAGAACATCTACACTGAAGACTGTTAGCGTGTTAGCATGTTAGCGTGTTCTTCCCAGAAACGTGAAATGTCTTCAGGAAGACCTGAAACATTTCAGTTTGATTCATTTCTTATTCTAAATCGATCTGTTGTCTTTCTCTGGTTGTAAAAACTTCTGACTAGTTGATAAAAGCAGCAACTGGTTGCAAATTGTTGCACTCAAAACTGCAACTGGTTGCGGCAACAAATGATTTATTTGTAGCTTGTTACTTGAAACAGTTTCAGTTGTTGATTATAACTTGTTGCTATAACTAACAGCTTATTGATAACAATATTGAAAAAAAAAGTAACACGTTGCATTTTAGAAATAAGTTTAGAACTTATTAGTTGTTGTCTGTTTCTTGAAATGCATCACAAATTGGAAGTAAAGTTTGTTTTTTGTTGTTTCAGTTACTTGTTGGTTGAAACTCGCTAGAAGTGACAAGTTAAAAGTTTATACTTGTTTGAGATAAATTTATATGTTTTATAGCAAAACTGATTCTAACCTGATTCTAAATCTGAACCTTATGGACGGACGGATTAACTGACATTTTAAGATGAGTTAATTCAGATTAATAAATGTTTTTATGACTGAATTAAGATGTTGATTTTCGCTCCAGGCTGCTGCTCCTCTGAATGGTTTTGGTTTGTTCCAGAAACAAGATGGCGGCTGTGCTGTAGTTTAATCAGCTGCCATCAGAATATTTCCTCTGACTTGTCCTCTGTGATGCAGCAGCAGTGACTCTTCCAGAGATTTTTCACTCATTTGACTATTTTTATTACTTTCTTTGTTCTGTCGTTTCTTTTGATCAGAAGTTTTTCTCCTCCAACTTGCAGGGAGACAAAAACAGAGCAGCATCCTCGCTAATTTTACACTAAAAATAAATTCCTCTTAAGGTTTTCTGACAGCAGCCTCTCGTCGGAGGTCGAGCTGAGAAGCTGAAAATAGTTTTGCTGTTTTTCGTGTCTCCTGAGCTTCTTAAACCTCTTTAGCAGACGCAGCGGGGGACGAGCGCCGTCCGTCCCAGGAGACGAAGTCGAGGGAGACTCGGCGAATCTGGGACAGTCGATGGCGTTCTGGTTGACTGGCGACGGCAATCTGCAGCAATCTGCAGCAATCTGCAGCAATCACTGAGCTTCACCATCCAAGTGCAAACAAGGAGAGTTGGTGAGTAAAAAAAGGATTTTATGATAAAAATATAATTCATAGAGTTCTGTTTGAGAACCAACAGTATTAAAAACAAATAAAGTAACAAAAATCACACTTGAGTCCCACTAATATAATGTGTCTTATTAGTTAATGTAAAGAATAAAATGAGCTCTTGTTAATTAATTAAAGCCATTTCAGCCTCATAGTGATCTAGACTCTCATTAGAGCTCAGAATATTTAATTATTGACTAGTTTTATTATTATTATTTATTGCACAAGTCAACAGGCCTGGAACTAGTTGACTAGTTGGAACCATTTTGTTCCATGTTGTTGGTCCCTTTAAATAAGTAACTGTACAGGTAAAGCTGCACTGATGAAGGTATTTAATGGATCTTCCTGATTGGCTGTAGAAAATATACAAATTAATTGATTATTGAAAGTCTGTGGAACTAATCTAAATAAAAAATGAACAAAGGGCCAAACCTGGCAGATCTGTGAAAGTTACAAAACGTGGATCAGGTGTAAATGCAGTGAAATGATCTGCAGTCTGTTGATGGATTTCAACTGATCCAGAGTTACGTTCATAATTTGTAACTGCAGTCTGAACTGAGCCTGATCCTTTTACCTCCTAAACATGCGGTTTGAGTTTCTTCCATTTGTGGAACTAAATCATATCCGATAGTTTTTAAAGTGTCCAAACGATCATGTTGCATTTTATCCGACTTTTATGTGACCGATGTGAGACGTGTGTCATAATTCTGGCCCAGAAGAATCCAGACGATAAATCTGGACGTAAACGATGTCTGAAAAACAGAAATCCATCCACAGACGACGGCGGCCATCTTAACACGCTGCTGGGTGACGTTTACGTTCTTCTTCTGCATATGAAGTCGCTTTGGAGTCGGAAACCGTTCACACTAAAATCTGATTCCAGCTGCATTTAGTTAGAACAACGTAAAATAATTCAGCAGAAAATGGAGACTGAGGGGAGAGAGCAGCTGCTTGAGCGCAGCGCGAAGGTTTCCTGACTTCTCAGACGAGAACCTTTACTCACCTTCAATAAATATGCATTTAGTGACAGAATCTAGAAATAATCAACATTCTATGTTTTAACTGTATTTTCATTTTCTGTATTTTGTCTCGACAAACAGCAAATCAAATAATAAGAATCAAACATTTTTACCTTCAGGTTCGGTGGTTTTTAAGTTGTTTTATTCTTCACAGATAGAAATGATGCAGGATAAACTGAAAATAAGTGTGTGTGTGTGTGTGTGTGTGTGTGCGTGTGTGTGTGCGTGTGTGTGTGTGTGTGTGCGTGTGTGTGTGTGCGTGTGTGTGTGCGTGTGTGTGTGTGTGTGTGCGTGTGTGTGTGTGCGTGTGTGTGTGTGTGTGTGTGCGCGTGTGTGTGTGCGGGTGTGTGTGAGCGTNGTGTGTGTGTGTGTGTGTGTGTGTGTGTGTGTGTGTGTGTGTGTGTGTGTGTGGGTGTGTGTGTGTGCGTGTGTGTGCGCGTGTGTGTGTGTGCGTGTGTGTGTGCGTGTGTGTGTGTGTGTGCTCAGCTGTCAGCTCCATGACGACACAAGCAGCTTCTATTATTAGCTTAACTTTGATCCAGCTTTGTTCACTAATAAAACACTCTTCACCTTCATGCTTCGAGTTTTCAGCTCCTGACAAGCTGAGCAAAAAAAACATCAAACACGTCGTCGTCGTCTTCTTCTTCTTCTCCTCCTCCTCCATCGTTCCTGTCAGTGTGCCTCAGACTCAGAAACGCCGCTGTAGTTTCTTAGCAACCACTACACTCATGAAAAAATAATGAAGCAGAGTGAGAAGGTGCTGTACTGTGAGTGCTTCCTGCAGTGAGACTCACTGAAAATAACTGATTTATTGGACTCTGAGGGGTCAGAGGTCAAGCCTCAGACGTTCCCACTGCGTCCAGCGAGCGTCCGGCGCTCTGGCAGCGATCAGACGGCCGGAACCGACAGCCTGAAGTTGCTTCTGACTAATTTTAGCACAATGAGAGCAAAGAAGAGCATCGGAGAAATTACTGGAGTTATTAAGTCCAGATTTCCCAGAAGTCGCTGTTTTAAGAGACAGATGCAGCTAAAAATACTGGGAAGTGGAGCAAACAGCCTGAAACGAGTTCAAAATACAACCTAATGAAGAAAAACACAGCAAGAGCTGAGCTTAGTTTTCACCTAAACGAAGAGAAACAGTCTTATAAATACAGCTGTGAATTAGGGGCTGTAGGAAAAAGAGCTGCACATTTTTAGATAAATCTTAGAAATTTTCTAGGAAAAACTTTTGAGTTTGAGTTTCAAAAATCAAAAATGTTCAACTTTGGAAAATCAGAAATTTCCATGTTTTTTTCTAGACATTTTCAGAGATTAATCTCAATATTTTGGAGTTTTTACTTGCAAATTTTTGACTTTCCAAACTGAGAAATTGTCTTTTTTTTTTCCAAGACTAATGTTAAAAAATTCTCTGATAGTGAATTTGGTGGCAGCATGATGCTGTGGGGAAGCCGATCAAATGGAAAAATGAACGGAGCGAAATGGAGAGAAAATCTGAAAGAAACGGACAGAAAAAGAGTTTAGACTGAAGCAGAGGTTCACCTCGCTTTTTGAATTTTGAGTGGCCTAGTCAAAGTCACACTTAAATGTATCCAATCTGATTTAACTTGAGCTAATTTGCAAAGAAAATTAATAAAAGTTTAGTTTTTTCAATAGAAAAAATTATCAAATACCCCAAAAAACTTTGATCTGGAAATTACAGAAATGCTGTTTCACAAATAGATTATTTCTAAACATTTTAAAATCATGTGTCATTTTCTTTATTTCCCAACAGGCCATTGCTCTCTGTGGCTCCGTCACATGAAAGCCCAACAGAACAAACTGAAGTTTCACTGTGAATGTTTCAAACACAAGAGAGAAAGTTAGGAAGGAGGAAGAACTCAGATCATTCCAGGAACAGATTGCAGGTGATGTAAGGAGACTCTGAGGTTCTGCATCAGATATAAAACCAGTTTTATCCACAACTGATGGGGAATTTTACCTCTTTAAAGTCAAATCTCCTGTTTGATTCGTCCAGTTTGCAATAAAAGAACAGAAATGAGCTGAGACAGAGAGTGGTATAGTCCAAGTAGCTCTGCGGATGAGAAAACGATGCAGTGAGTGTCCAGATGTGGATTGACACAGCAGACATGGCGCCCCGAGCTAGGCAGACATGACGCCCCGAGCGAGGCAGACATGGCGCCCCGAGCGAGGCAGACATGGCGCCCCGAGGCAGACATGGCGCCCCGATGTGGGACAAGCTGCAGAGGGGTGAAAGGTCAGGATGATGGCGGCGTGATGGAGTCATTCAGATCCAAACATCTTCCTGCTCTGTAGGTGAGGTTGGAATCAAGGGCTGAATACAAATACACACCACACTTTTCAGATTGTAGCTGTTGAAAACTTTACATAACGGAGATATAAAGGAAAATTGTTGCTGAATATAAGACATTTGTTTTGTCAGATAAAATCCATCAATACGCTGATGTTTATGAAAATGTCAAATTCCCAGAAAAGCAACTGAATAGTGTGTCTGAATTTTAACGTTATATATTAACCAGTTTAGTCTTAATTCTGAATTTTAGTGTGTAATTTGGTTGAATTTTTAAGCTCTTTGATCAACCTTTTACTGTTTTAAATGCACTGTAAAAACTGACTGCTGTCTGTCGAGTCGCATCGTTTGCTGGAACAATTTTTACCTTCATTTGAGGAGGAATTGGAAACAATAAAGCAGAAAAAGAGATAATCCGGATGTTTCCTCTGTTTGTGGAAGCCGTAAAGTCGGCATATGTTTGCTTTTAAACGCAGATTTAGAGTTTCAGAGCCGAGTTCAGTGATCAGTGAAGAGCTTTAAACCGTCCAGCTGCTCCTGCCGGCTGAAGCTGCTCATTACGGACGAATTAAACGAGCCGCAGCAATGAGCTGTAATCACTGTGTGTGTGTTTGTGTGTGTGTGTGTGTTTGTGTGTGTGTGTGTGTGTGGTTCTGTCTTCACATCAGCTGCTCTCCCACATAAACCCACCTCAGTGTGTGCGTGTGTGTGCGCGTGTGTGTGAGAAATGGGCGCTCTGCAGTGGATGCTTTGGCGCCTGTTGCTAGGCGAACCTGGGCATCAGAGCGTCCTCAGCAGCCAATGGCGTTGGAGGAGCAGAACTCCTGACCAATCAGACGCTGCGCTGAGGTTCGGGGTCCAGCTGATTTCTCAATGGGGTTCTGAAGAGTCGGACATCAAAGCAGGTATCTGCAGTTATTTTCATCCACACACACACACACACACACACACACACACACACACACACACACACACACACACACACCCCAGTGCTCCTTTGACTGGGCCGTTGTTGGCTGCAATGATCTTTAATTCTGTGTTTTTCATCTCTTCTTTCTTCCTTCTGTTTTGTTGCTTTTCTGCTCATCTCTAAATGTTTCTGAAAGAGTTAAAAGATAAAAAATATTTTCATTAAATCTGGTTTTATTGTGTGTGAACGTATGAAATCAGAGGCAGTTTTTACTCCCTGGCAATAATTATTGCTCCATTTATTAATAAAATCAGGGATTCATTTAAAAACTCTCAGGAGGATCTCACTGCGCTAAAATGAGTTGAAGAGTTTATGTTTGCTATAATTGGATTCAACTAATATTAAATTACTATTACTATTGTCATTATTAATAACATAAAGGAACATTGTCAGACATTAAACAGTCAATACTGAGACATTAATGTAAATATTTTATTCCAGTAAAACTCAGTGAAACTAATCACAGCCAGGATCTTTTCTGAAAACTCCTCTCTTCATTTAGTTTGTTGGGTTTTAAACGTCTTCATAATTTTAGTTTTGAATTTTACTAGTAAAACTTTTGATTCCTTCAGTTTTCTGGAAAAACAGATTCAAACTCCAACAATCACAAAAACTACAAATCAAAATGTTACAACTGAATTTCAAAATCTAATAATATTTCCTTCCTAAATCAAGCTGAACTTTATTTGCTTAATTAAATCAAGTTCATTATTTAAGTCATTGGTGTTTCTAAAACCTGAACAACTTCAACCAGGAAACGTTTGAGTTTCTGACATTTGGATCATTTTAAATGTCAAACTTTCATCATCATGATTTCTGTGGGTTTAAACATCAGGTTTATGTTTAATATTCAGATGTTTTGATATTTCTGGTGTTTTAATATTCCTAATATTTCTCATGTTTCTGATGTTTCTGACTCCTCCTCGTGTTTTTACGTCTGTTTTTTTCCGCCTCAGTGTTTCCAACTATTGTCCTCGTTCCTTCAGCTGAACCTGCTTTAAATATTCTCAGCATTATGTAAGATTACACAAGAACAGAGGGATCATGGGAAGTGATGAATATTTCTCACTCGCTCCACGAAGAGGCTGGAAATAAAAACCCTGTGAATGCTGCTCATTTCTGCAACTCGGTTTGTTTTCTGCAACGGACCTGAGCTGCAGGAAGTTCACTGTAAAAATCATTTTTCACTCTGTCATAAAATAATGCATGATGGTAAAATCAGTGGGATGAAAACGATATTTGGATCATTTCTGGAGAGAGAAAGACGTCGTAAACATTCGACCTTATGCAGCTCGACTGTTTTAATTTAACACATAAAACTCAGTTTTTATCATTTTATAAGTAAATAGGATTATTTATGATGCACCAGTTATTAATTTGTTGATTATAAACATTTGTCCTGTTTTATTGCTGGTTTTTAAGTGCAGCTGTGAGGAACTGATGGTCGGCCATCTTGGATCTCATTATGTTCTTCAGAATGAATCTGTTCGTTTCCATGGCGATCGCTCAGTGTAACATGGACACGATCCAACATGAAAACAAATCTCATTTCAAACTATAAAATGTCGGAGAAAAAATTGAATAATTAAGAAGTAAAAAAGTAAAAATTCATATCCAGCTCGAAAAGGAAGATGAATCTTGTCTCATCCAGATATTTCCCATATTAAACATATTTACACATTTTATTTTTACTGCACATCATAATTTTTACTCTTTCTAAATTCTATCTGTACATTTAATTTATTATTATTCAGTTACGATGTGATTCACGTCATTCTGCCTGCAGGAGATTTTAAATGAATGTTATGACGCCATGAATGGATTTGTTTGGATTATTTTTAATTTAAACTTTCTGAAGGTGAATTTGATCCTGTTTATATTAGATCAAGAGTTTATGTGTAATTTGTTGATTCAATTACTGGAAACTCTTAAAGGAAACCAAATGTTTGTTCATCTGGAGTTTCTGCTGAAATATTTCACCTGAAAATGACTGAAAATAAACTCAGATGTGTCAGAAGTTTATGAAAGGAAAACCAAAAGGTTTGACCCGTTTGGTACTGTTCAAATTACCAAAAAATGTTCTCAACAACTTTCCTGGATTTTAAGAAATATAAATAATTCTGATAATTCTAAATCAACTAAAACAGGAAATGTTTAGTCTGATTTAACTTCAAATGGTGAGAAAAAAATATTTTGTCCTTTTATTCAGTGTATGTAAACATTTGGTCGCAACTGAGTGAAACAAAAATCTAAAATCGAAGCAAAATTGTGTTAAAATGAGAGCAGCACCAGAATAAGAGAGAAGAACCTGGTGGTGTGATTCTCCGTCCTGGAACGTCTCTGACGGCGCTCAGTGTCTGGAGACCAAAGGCAGACAAAGATCCAGAAATGAGAGATGCTTGACTCCGTCTCCTGACCCTCTGCATGCTGCTGGTAAGCGGCCATGTTTCTGTGCTTTCAGGCTTCAAATCGTATCAAAAGCACATCCTGGTGTGTGATCGGGCTTTTTAATCAGTGCAGAAAGCTAAATTCAGATAATCTGGCATTCTGTGTCTCTTTCCAGTGGATGTGACAGAAATGAGTCCTGTGTAATTACAGCTTGTCTGCCTCTTTTATCTGAAATGTTCACACTGCGTCGATTGACGGAGCGAAATTTGTAACAACACTCAGCAGAGACAAAAGCTTTCCTTTCTCCATTGTGCTCCACTGTAAGCCAGCTTTATTCTGACAGTTATCAGGCAGGCGTGTGTGTGTGTGCATGTGTGCGTGTGCGTGTGTGTATGTGTGTGTGTGTGTGTGTGTGTGTGTGTGTGGAGACGTGTTTCACTCCGGCTGCAACCAGAACCCGTCCTGAATCGCTCAGCAGAAGATCTTTTTCTGCGTCTGTTTTAATAAATAAAACTGGAACCAAACTTCATCATCCAGTTTTTAGTTCTGAACTAACGGACCTCTAAAAGCTCCACATGTTGACACAGAAACTTAAACGGGTGTGAAAAAGAGTTTTATGGAAGCCCATTACTGCCAGGAAAGGAAAAATCAAAGCTGAAACCAGAAGCCATAATTTTGAGTTTAAAAGTAGCAAATATGAGATTGAAATTCATAATTAGCAGATTGAAAGTCAATTATGATATATAAATTCAAATGATAAAATAGTCATAATGTCAACTTTAATAATCATAGTTATGAGATACAACGTCACAATTTAAACTTTAATGTCATATATATATAAAAAAAGTTGAATTATGAGATATAATTTGAGATAATGGAGGAATCCTTCTCACATGAACAGCATGAATTCCTATGTCATAGTCGTAATAATGACATCAAAAACCTTAATTATGACTTTAAAGCTCATAATTACGACTTCCTGTTGAGCTTTTTTTCCCTTGATGGTGGAAATGAGCTTCCATATGTTTGACCTTTTCTGATTTCCTTTTTTTTTAAACTTGTTTTTCACATTTTTTCAACACTGAAATGTGAGAAACATTAAACAGGAATCAGGAAGCAAACATTTTTCCACTCCTCTGTAAATATCTAAAGTTCTGCTCCGTGTGGCTTTTATTTGAACTGGATGGTTTTCATCCAGTTCCTGTTTCTGTGTTTGCTTCCTCTCTTATCTGACCTTTTCTGCCTCGGCCTCAAAATGTGGGAACGGTTTAATGATTGATAAACGGCGTTTGGGCTGAAATAAATCAGACGGCTGAGATGAGGTTCACGATTAACAGCAGCAGGGAGGCTGAGCAGATAAAACCATCAGTCATCAATGTTTGGCCAAGCTTCAGACTTTTCCTCATTCCTCTGCTCACATCAATATTTTCCTTTCTTTCATAGCCGGTAAAATTATAACCCAGCCGAGGCGGCAGCAACGTTCAGAGACAATCTAATAATATTTTATCTGAATGATCCGAGTCAACTGAACGAAACGAGACTCTGAGTCACAGAGTCGAAACCATCAGGAAGTAAAAACTGGCATTTATTGCTTCTCTTAAAAGAAGCAAAACATTATCGAATGTTAATAATTTCATGCATATTTTGCCTTGTTATGTCCACAAATAAACACAAAACTGGTGCATAACTGTGAGGTGAAAAAATTCTAATTTTTAAAAATATCAAAATCTGAAAAGTGTGGTTTGTTTTTGTATTTATTCCCTTTACTTTGATTGAAGTTAAGAGCATCCAGTTGGTTTCAGAAGTCACATAAACAGAACCGACTCCACCTGATTATAATTGTCTCATTATAATTAATAAAAAGGAAGTGAGTTCTGTCATAAATTATGATTAGAAACAAATGGTGCTGTAAAAAAGTATTTACTCCCTTCCACGTTTCTAATGGTTCTGCTTTTTTCCATCATCTTTTAAAAAGAGGAGAAATCCACAAGAAGAGGGAGAAATATTCAGTCAGACTGACAGCCACCTGAAAACATTCCAGATCCATCCGTCATAGAATCAGTTCCAATGGTTAAACATGTTTATTTATGAAGGAATCTGGCTGCAGCAATCCCTCCTCCATGATGAGCAAGAACCAACAGCAGACAGTCGATCTATTGGTGACTCAACCAATAAAACCTTCAGATCATCAGATGTTTGTTGCATCGTTGAGTAAAATCAAGCAGACTGAAGAAAAACCAGAGTGTAAGTTCATGAGGTTTAGGACCCGTCATGTCAGCCATCTTTCCTCTGACATTTCTCCTCCGTTCTGGTTAAAGTCAGTTTGTGCATCAGAACAGGAAACACACCAGCTGGTTTCCATGGATCATAAAGTTACACAAAACGAAATGACAAACATAAATTCTCTTAATACTAATGTTTTCTGATTAAATGTTTTTTGTGTTAGGATTTTCGGCTGCATCAAAATGGAAAAACTTTGAGTCACATGATCCGCATCCGGACGTTACTACTGGTGGAAACGATGAAGACGACGACAGGAAGAGGTAGGATGATGATGATGACGATGCTGCTGAAGGTTTTTACTGTGTGAACAAAATTCAACTTGTGGGATTTTAATTACGTTTCTTACTTAATGGAAACATGGCAATTATGAATTTGTGTTTTTCAACGTTACCAAAATCTCAGTGGTCTCATCAAACTCTGGTTTTGCTGAGTTTAATTTATGGCAGAGAAAAATGTAAGATTTATTCTCTGGGTCTTTAACTTCAAACTCTTCAAGCCAAATGTGTTTGGCTTGAAGACCAAACACATTAACGACTCAACCCTGGAATTTTGTATCGTTTATTTTCCAAAGAACAGAAAGTGATTCACATTTATGTCCAAAGCAAATGTTATTTTCCAGGCTTTATGTCACATGTGGGATTCCTCAGGGTTCTGCCCTCGGGTCACTTTTGCTTGGCATCTACATGTTGTTCCTACTTCAAACTGTAAAGCATTAAAGCATCTGGTGCTAAACCTTTGCTGATATCATGCATCTTTTATTTCTGTGTCACCAGACGAGTACAGGAACTACACTGGGCGACACTTTATGTAACATTTAAAGCTTCTTTATTAAGCTTTTTTCTGTGAAAAGACCTCAGTGCTTTATTAGCAGACATTGTCTTCACATGCAGAATGAATTCATTGTGTTTTAACAATCACACCTCAAATTCCCAGGTAGTTCTTCTTCTGGTTCCCTATAGAAAAAAATCACTTGCACAAGATCTTTAAGTCAATTTCTGACATTTTATTACTGTTGCACCATTTATACAAGTACATATAATTTTAACGCATCAATTTCCATATCATTTTTTTTGTCTGTTTGCTTGAATGAACATGTAGAAATAGCTGCGGTGAGACATGGAATGAAAATATCGATCGTAGTTGGCATGGATGCAGACTGAGAAATTATCAATACTTATTTGTCGTTTTTTTTTGGTTTGATTTTTTTATTTTTTTCACTTGACCAAAAAGACAGGACTACAGGTTCACCCAACCACAGACATGCAATTTACTGAGTCAAGAGAGGAAGAAAAGAAACATAATCAAGTGACACACAACCGTCCTCGGATGTTTGTTTCTGCTACGGTTCAACGAGTGCTGGAAGGAAGACGCCGTGTGTCGGTGATGGAGACGGACGGTGAGGTGACCACACTGAAACCTGCATTTATGCACAGGAGGGAACAGGAAGGCCTGGCAGTCGGAGTTTAGGTTGCTGGTATTCTCAGTATTTTACTCTCCAACGATGCAAAGACATTAGTTTTAGTAGAGCCTGGGTGAAACTGGTGGACAACCGGGTCACAAGCAGAATCTGAACCCGTTACGTCACAAAGATGGGAGAATAACTACTTCATGAACTTTATTTTCCTTTTTTGTTTTTTAATTCAGCATTAATCAAAGTTACAACATGGATTCCTGCTTGTCACTGAACTTTCTATTTTTCCAGTTTCCTCCAGAGGTGGGATGCTAACAAACATGCTAACAAAAAGGATTAAAGAAACCAGAGTTTCTTTTCCCAAACAAAGCACCTCTGGTGGAAACGGCTCCAGGTTTGATCCATTTTAGCTCTGGTGACGTCGGAGTAGCAACAGTTTCAGATGTTAACATGTATTTGGCACTTTAAATCATGACGCTCATTCAGAACTAACTGAACATGATGTTTTCAAATTTAACTTTAAAGAAGTCTTACTTATATTTTGTAAATTGTGAGCAGTGTGTTATTATAAGCAACATGAAATCATTTCCAAAAGCTAGTATGTGTGAACCTCAAGGCTGAGTTCTTGGCCCCCTGATGTTTAGTTTAAATATGAATGATTTTCCATGTTTGCTGATTTCCAGATGTTTGCTGGTGTTTCTGCTTTAAATGCAGCTGCAGAAATCCAACACAACTGTTTCTGTGTTTGGAGTTTGTTACAGGATGGATTGAAAAGTCAGAACTTCTGTTGAAAACAGAAAATGTTTCTTCAAGAGTGAAATCTTTGACTAATTGGTAACAATCAAGTCTCAGAGGCCTGATATCTTGGGTGTCAAATTTGACAAACATTTCAAGACATTAAACCAAAGCAAAGTTAACCTGGAACTTTCTCCCATTTTATGTCGTTTCTTTTCTAAATACCAGAATGTTGAGGTGAAGAAAACTGCATCAACGTTTAGTGGCCTGATAAAATGGTTTCATTTTCTGTTGAGGAATATTTAGAGGTTAACCTAAAGACTGAAGTATTTCATGTAAATCCTAACAGTGAAGAACTGTTAGGATTTCGTTTCCTTTCTTAGATGGGGGAGGAAAAGCTTCGCAGGATGTTTGAGTGCCAGTTTAGTCTGCCGTCTTTACGAAGACACAACTCAACATGTCCTTTCCTCAGTAAACAAAACTGTTTTAGCCTTACAAGGAAGTTCAGACGATCTCAGCCTGTCTGCTGGATATGTCACTTTCTATTGGATGAAAAGACCAGAGAATCGCTTTAGGCTTCATTGGAACATTTTAAAGGTATTCTTGGCAAGGCTTTGCAAATTTTTTAAGTATCACAAATGCTAAAAAACCACTTAGTTTTCTTACAATATAGCTAAGGGTTTCAGTACAAAATGTAGAAGTTTATGTGAAAAAATCCTACAATTATTTGCAAAGCCAGCGATTTTCAACCTTTCAAATTCCCCAGGAAGCTTCAGCATTCTCAGTCAAAACAGTTACAGCTCCACCGCCCGGGAAACGGGACGTTCTGGGTCAAAAGACTGGACAGATGGAATGCAGATCCAGCTGGTGAAATGACCTTTGACCTCTGACTCCTCTGCAGCGGAGGCTGCAGGTGAGAGCATGAATGCAGGCCTTCTGAACGGGAATCTGGAGGTTATGAGTGGATGAAGGATGAAGGTGACGTTGCAAAGGCTCACGGCCGACAGACTCGTATCAAAGTTCAAATACTACAGCAGAAAAAATAGATTAAAACATAATAATAATAGCAATAATCATACGCATTGGTGGGAAACGTCTCCAGTCCTCCTTATTCAACAAATCATCATCATCATTACAATTATTATTATTATTGTTATCATAATAATATGGGCGGGCTAGTAATTTCATTTTTAAATCTTTGTCATCGTTGAATTAGGTCATTTGTTTCTTCGTTTTGGAAAAGAAGCTGTCCATTAATCTTGAACTGCTACGGTTTGATCCTTGCTCGGCGCCTCCGTGGCGTTCGCCTCCTTGGCCGGAGCGTCGGCGGCTGCTGTTGAACTAGGCGCAGCGGCGCCATCTTTGGTCGCCGCGGGAGCCGCTGCCTCTGTGGGCTTAGGGTCAGGCGAGGTCGCCGGGGCCGCCTCGGCTTTGGCCGCCGGTGCAGCGGGGGCCTCAGTCTTTTTGGCGTCGGCCTCCCCTTTGCTCTCGGCTGCAGCGGCGGGCGCCGCGGCCTTCGCCTCCGGCTCCTCTTTGGCCGGTTTGTCTTCAGCCTTGGCAGCGTCGGCGCTTTTCGGTGCCTCTGCTTTGGGCTCGGCGTTGGCGGCAGGTTTTTCCGACTCCTTGGCGGTGGGAGCAGCATTCTTCTCCTCGTCCTTCGGCGCTGCGGCGTCCGCCGCCGGCGTCTCCTTGGCCGCCGTGTCGTTCGCTACCTCTTTAGCATCGCCGGCCGCGGGGGCCTCGTCCTTCTTGTCCTTCGGTGCTTCGTTCTCCTCGGCCGAGGCGCCTTCTGCCTTGGCGTCTTTGGACTTGTCGTCGTTTACATTGTACCCCTTCTTCTTTTTGCTGAGCTTGCCTCCCATTTTAACTCTCTGGCCTCTAAAACAGAAGGAGGGAAAAAGTAAACTTAGTATTCTAATGTTATTCAAGCCTTTACAAAATAATTTACAACCATTTATCTTTTTAGGGATTTAAATGACAATGGAAGGAAACTGCTGATTTTTTTTCTGCAGCTCTTTTTCAGTCCACCAGTTTTCTGCATCTATTGAACGTTTGGCCCATTGTTGTTATCTAAATGTCTCAAGCAATGCAATAAGCATATCGTTTAACTCAAGATGGGAACAAGATGTCATTTTGTGCTGCTATAGGTTTTTGATTTGTGCTACAAAACGAGCAGCCTCGTTAGCGCCAATGCTATAAGCTAACCGCATAAATGTTCAGCCCTGTAAGGTTCCTGAGCGCAGCTGCTTGGAGAAGAGAGAACAATAAACGAGCATCCAGCAACGTTTTTATGCACATTTTGAAGGTTTGCATTAGAAAAGGTTGGTGAAACAGTAACATTTGAAATGACCCCCTCCATTTTTCAAAAAAGATTTTTCTTGCTTTAGTCAGTTTTTGGTTATTCTGAAAAAGAGCCAATGCACTTCAGGGTGCGGAGATGGAAACACTTTCGCTGAATGAGCTCTGATGTAACGAACTCTGTGCCGTACCAGAGGCACGAAGCCTCCATTCTTCTGAGATGTTCTCCATGCTGCTTTTATTTACCTCTACTTCCTGTTTATCACAGCAATGCGAAGCGTCAGCATCTGATCAAATCAGGTTTGCGTCGCCTGGTTGATTCGCTCCATTTGATGGAAACTTTTTCTTTGTGACGTTTTAAAGTTGGCTCATAATTCTGATGACAGTTGGATGGAAGCGGAGCTGGAAAACCCAAACCTGCCGGAGGATGTTCTGGACTTCAAGCTGCTTCTGGTGGAAACGTTTCACCACTTGGTTCTTTTACAACCCAGTTTTACTTGAGCAGAAGATCAAACAAAGCTGCAAATATTCATACAAACACTGGAAGCATTGGATATGTAAGAGCAACGCGTCAGGCAACATGTTGCATCGTATAATGACGGAGCTTCACGCTAACTGTGTGGATGTTTAGATCTTCCTGCTCTGCGTGCGTCTCTAAACTCATCTCTGCCTCCTTCATGTCAGTGTGTCTGTTGGAAACATGAGGTGTAAAACGACGTCGCATGAAGACAGAAAGCCGGACCTGAGGTCAGCAGAGAGACGCGGATCCGTTTCATCTGGTCACCAGGAACCAGGTCTGCTTATCCTCCGTTAAACACAGAGTGGCACCATGAACTCAATGAACTTCATACGGATCCTTTGTGGAACATTGCATTCCATGCATGCCAAGACGAAAGCCACACACACACACACACACACACACATTCAAATCAAATCAAATCAATAGACAAGTATGCAGTTTGGAAATATCACAGAAATTTCCTGTAGAAACTAAATGATAAAAAAAAACAGCTAACAGCATTCGCACTGTTATGTTTTTCCATGATGATTAGATCTACCTCTCACACACACACACACACACACACACACACTTTTCTGGCTCCTCAATCAGCTGAAGGTAGGTTTCACCATCTGCCTGCTTCACAGGGGAGGAAACTTCAACATGCAGCAAATCAGGCAGAACAAGAGCAAACGGCTCTAAATGTGATGGAGGGAAATCTGGCAGTAAAGTCTCTGAATCTCCTTCAGGTTCACATCTGGATGTTTAACTTCTGCATTCAGAGCAGAAAACAGAAACCGAGAAGCTTAAACTTCTGGAGGTCCAACTTTATTTGAAATGTTCATCTCATTAAGTGGTGAAAACTAAAAGTGACCCGTTTGGTATTGCAGATGTACATAAGAGAAATTATGCCTCTGGAAAAAAAAAATTCTGACTTTCACCTCAAAATTTTCACTTTTTTTCCTCAGAATTCAGAGAGAAAAAACTTTTTTTTTCTTCTTCTTCCTATAGTAACTACTGTTATTTAGTGGCACTGATCCTCTTCCGTACAGATGAAGTGTGTTAAATGAATCGTCTTCCCAGGCTGCTGCTGCTCTCAGACTCTCCCTGAATGGACCGGCGCCAGCCGTGAATCCGCTCAAAATGCTAATGGCCTCTGGGCCGCAGACTGGATCAGTCCACCATTCAGCTGAACTCCTGACAGTCCAGCGGCTGGTGTCTGCCAGGAACGCCGCTCCTGCCTCGGCTTTCTCCGGCCCACAATGGAGCGCTTCACGTCGTCTGACGCCGCTGGACAATGAGCCCCAATCAGCCGGCGGACAATGGCGGCTCAGCCGGCGGCTCTCTGCTGGGCGTGTGGTTTTACTGCCTGCAGTGTGTAAAGAGCTCCGGCAACAAAAGACCAACTGAAACCTGCAGGACAGTAAATATGATCCTGTGACGCCATTTTAACCATCAGCAGAGAAGAAAAGCAAAGAAAAGCAATCGGCTGAAAACAATTCAACGTGTTGCAATCATGCAACTGTTAGAATGAAGAATCACTACCAAAAGCTTTTATTCAGCGTTTCTATGTTTTTAATCATATTTGACTGTTTTACCTCAATAAATACAAAAAGCAGTTTTCAAATAATTGATTAAAGTCGGGGTGTATTTTGAACTATTAATCCGTTTCTTGTTGAATTGAATCATATTTGTGCTTCAGTCTGACGACATGAAGTAGGATGAAGACAAACGTGTTTCTGTTGCAGATTTCTGCAGCATGTTATTAATATTGTTAGAACTGTAAGAACTTTTTAGTGTGAACATTTATACGTGACGCTGCTGTTACACCTGAATTTCTCCTTGGCGTGAAAATAAAATCTGTTTTGTTTTTATTCTATAAATATAAAACATATATTATAAAATGGAGAAAACCTGAGATCATAATTCATGTTTTAGCTTTTTGTTAGCAACAGAACTGGTTGCACTGGAATCTCATTACTGGTTTCATAGTAATGGAAATACAAATGCACACCGCACTTTTCAGATTTCAATTCTTACATTCAGTTACCATCTGCTCTGTTGTTTGCAGCAGAGCTTCAGCAGCCGTTGCTGTAAGAAGCTGAACTCTGTTTTAAATTTGCAGACTTTACTAAACTCCAACATGATGCATCTCCTCGCGCCGCCCAGGAATGTTCGCTGACATGATTAAAGCCTGCTGAGCTACTTTGTCCTGCTTTATTTCCGCCGTGTTCAGCAGTTAGGCCCGGCCTCTTACGGCTGCTGAGCTCACAAAGCGCATGATTGATCGCAGCAACATCGGCCCTCGCTGGAAAAGTATTTATGGAACATTATTAATCTCCAATCAGGCCCGAGTCCTGCGAGTCGGGAGGCAGCGCGGCGGCTTCCTGAGGAGCAGATGGCCCGGCCCGCGTCTCCTCAGATTCTTCTCCAACTTCTCACCGTCTCTGGCGCGTCGTCTGTCGCGGCTCCACAGCGGCTCGGCTGAAACTCTGCAGTCCTGCTCCAGGTTGTAACCTGGCAGCACTCAAAGTCCAGGGAGCTTTTGGATGTTTACTGATGACTTTCATCGAGTAAATTAAGGGGATTTAACTTTTTGTTTTACATACTTGCACTAGGTTTTGATTTAAACAAGTTGAGGGGCTATGTGGTTAAAGCCTTTTAAAAACGAACAGTTCCAGTTTTTGCTGCATTTCTTGAATCAACAGTAAATGTATTTCTCAAAATAATTCATACAAACAGCAAAACACCGAGGAAAACCTTAGTTTGTGTTCAGAATGAGACGTTTTGGTTTCATTGGGTTTGGATAAATTGACTCGTCATGTCAACATAATCTGATGTTCAGTTGTAAACTGCAGAACGTTTTGATTACAAATATTGTAAATTATGATGATGGAGATCAATGGTAAGAGACTGGATGATGTTTATATTTATACTTTTACAGAAATGAAAAGACGAACTGCAGAGCAGAAAGAAAAAAACTCAAGTAGAAGATAATCTGAAGGAAATCTGTAAACGCAGTTCTGTAGGAATTATATGAGATTATAATTTTCATCTTCATGCTGAGAAAAATTCCTGTGTTAAGAAATGAAGAGTCGATGAGAGGAACTCATCAGCTTCCTGTTGTGGGTCAAAGGTCACATCCTGATGATGGAGAGACAGAAACTGGCATTATGTCTGTAGCTTTACGAATGTTTATGTTCATTTTACTGAAAACTCACAGCTTTTATATTTTCTGTCAAAGTTTGAGCAGAGAAACAAATAAAAAGCAGAAGCAGGAAAAGTTTCAATCCAGTAGTTTTCAGAAAAACGTTTTAAGTAACAAGTTAGTATTTATTTCTTTAATTAGGTTTTACAGTGTGGAGCAGTTCAGTTTTAGGAGTTAAAGATGGAGAACGGCCTTGGTTTCCCCTTCCTGCCCCCCCAGGTCCCCTCCTGCCCCCCAGGCCTCCTCCTGCCCTCCCAGGTTCCCTCCTGCCCCCCAGGCCTCCTCCTGCCCTCCCAGGTTCCCTCCTGCCCCCCCAGGCCCCCTCCTGCCCTCCCAGGTTCCCTCCTGCCCCCCCAGGCCTCCTCCTGCCCTCCTGCCCTCCCAGGTTCCCTCCTGCCCCCCCAGGCCCCCTCCTGCCCCCCCAGGTCCCCTCCTGCCCTCCTGCCCCAGCACATGGAGGCTCCTGCAGGTCCTGGTCTCTGGATAACCTCATCTCGCCTGTCCCAGCTGATTCTGCGTCGCTGCCGTCCATCATGACACCTTAAAGGTTAGCGCTGTCAGCGAGGAGCTGCAGCGTTTGCACTCTGAAGCGTCGCCTGGGAAACGGAGAAGCCGGAGCAGCTGGACCTCTGACGGTCCACACGCCTTTCACTGGACGCTTTGCTTCTACACATGAAATACATTAAACAGAAAAGCCTTTCAGAGGAGCGTTTTGCATTCATTGCTCTAATCTCTAATTTCTCTGCTCATCTCTCATGCAGGTGAGACGTGGAGCAGCGAGGAAGCTGACATTTGGACCAGTAAACACCCAGAGCCCAGCAGTGTGAAGGCTGAGGTGACTGGTGGATTATAATGAGCTTATCTGGATCTTCAAAGAGCTTCTTAAAGGGATAACGCTGATAAACCGCAGAGGAAGAGCGGACCTCACAGAGAGAGGAGGCTAATCCAGCCAGCATGTGACACAGATTGGCTCCCTCTGTGAATCCAGCCTGGGGGACGCTGCACACGTTCTCCCTCCGTGTCACACTGACCTCCATTTTCAAACGCTTCAGCCTCGTCAGACACAATGAGCGAGCAGCTGCAACACACACTGCTGCTGCTGCATCAGCTCTGGTTCTGCAGCGTTAAAACGCAGGAAGCTTGAGGAGCTCATATTTTCAGGAAATGCAACTCAAAGCTGAAATACACTGTAAAAACAGGAACTGTTGCTTCAGATTGTCTGACAGTAAATTCAAGTTTCCTGTTTTATTTCTGTTTGTTAAATGGCTCCACAGTGGAGCAGCTGGACCAGCAAGAAGGATTTTTATTGTAGTGGTCTCTAGAGGAATAACTTTAACGAGCTAATTTTGATTATTTTACTCCATTGATTTTAAAATGGTTCATTTTTTTTAACAGAATCAGTTTTTTTCCCTGCAAAGATTCAACCCAGACCCTTTGCTTTGAGTTTCTGGTACGACCGTAAACCTGATGCACAAGCTAACATCCGCTAACAGCACCGCGGGATCATTTCTGCTTCTACATGACCTGATTGGACGCTGTTGTGTTAAAGTTGTGCTAAAAGCTATCAGAGAAACTATTGACACCTAAAATAGCATCTCAATGCTAACATGTAGCAGCTAATATTGCTAATATTAGCTAATATTAGCTAATATTAGCATCCACATTTGTAAAAACAAAACTGCATGAATGATCAGGACTTGAAATTGAGAAAGTTGCTCTTTTTTCCTGGTTTCCATTTAAAATGTGATTAACAGTCATAATACTAAGATATTCTCAAATGATTTTAGCTTGTAATTTTATGTTTTATATATTTTAGCGTGGCTCTAACACCCCGCTGTTTGGACTGTGGTTCAGCAGGTCAGATGAAGAACGGTGCGCTCCCTCCCTGTTTCTGAATGGAAGCGGCGCCGTATCTTCCTCCAGACGGCTGATTTAAGGCGAGTTTGTTTCACCGAACAGCAGCAGGATGGGCAGGAAAACTGGAGCAGAAAATCTGACCCAACCTCAAACACACAAATAAAAACACAGGAAGAGAAACGAGAGGAAACTGAGGGAGCAAGGAAAAGCCTGAGACGCTCACGTTTAGAGATCTGACTTTCCAAGAACATCCAAAACAAGATTCACTGGAAGGATTTTCTTTCTCCATTCTCAGTCTGAACTGACTGAGTTAAAACAGCATAGCCAGCATAAACGGCACCATCTGTGGAAATTGGTACTGGTCCCCAGTGTGGAAGCCAGCAGCAGGACCAGTGGCTGCGTCTATTTTTGTCCAACAAACATTTCTCAGTCTGGAGAAGCTTCAGGAGGCTGACATCATCCTTCAGCCAGAGATTAAAACAAAAAACGCTGACGATTGGATTTATACTCTGTTAGATTTATTTTTTTTAAATCGATATTTAAAGCAGGTGAAGCACCAGCAGCAGCAGATCAACAAAAAGGCAGAAAAAGCCTTCAGAGGGAAGATGAAACTAACTATTTCATTTCTGCAGTCAGACATGTGGTTTCAGTAATTAGCATGTAGCTTCTAGGTTTGTAACACAAACGAATGAGAAGATTTTTATAACTACATGTGGAGGGTTGAAGGTTTGGACTGGAGAATGAATTTAAACTAGAATCAAGTCTTGCCAACTGAAAATATCTCAAAACTGATTTTTCTGGACAGTTTTCTGTGTGTTGATGTCCAGACGTTGTTTATGACATTGAAACTTCAAACGTCTGTAACTCCTCAACGGCATCAATGAGCGAACTAACGAAGGTGAAACTCAGAGTCCTGAGGGAGTTTAGGCTGCAATCGATGCTCAATTCAGTTTTTTGTTTCATTCAAGTTTATGTTTGCATGGTAGTTCATACTAAGTGCGATCACAATCAGGCTTCAGCGTTAACAGTTTATGACCACAAAGCGACTCGCAGGCTCAGAAGAGGAACAAAGCGTTTACAGCAGTAAAGATGGCGCTGCAGCGCTCCGTTTACGGCAGTAAAGATGGCCGCCGCAGTGCTCCGTTTACGGCAGTAAAGATGGCCGCCGCAGCGCACCGTTTACGGCAGTAAAGATGGCCGCCGCAGCGCTCCGTTTACGGCAGTAAAGATGGCCGCCGCAGCGCTCCGTTTACGGCAGTAAAGATGGCCGCTGTCGTCTCTGGATGGATTTTAACGTGTTTCTGAGCCGACAGTGGGGTCAGCAGCTTCTGACCCGGTTCTGTTTGGAGGTGGAGTCAGACGGGATGTGATACGTTCACTGACTGTTTTCATCTTCAGCCATTGTTTAACTGTCTGGATTCCTCTGTTATGATGCACAGCAATGATGAAAATGTTGGATAAATTTGAAATGACCGTTCAGACTGCAGATGATTTGAAATCTATCGGATGCATATCGGATTTAATGCCACTAGAGCATAAATCAGATTTTAGGGGGAAATATGTCAAACTATGGAACTCGTCTCCAATTCATCTGCAGGTTTATGAAGAAACTGTTCAGTGACGGAGACAACAGAGGCCTGAGGATGAAGCTGGAGAGAGAGAGAGAGAGAGAGAGAGAGAGAGAGACACATCTGGGGATCTTTGCTTGAGCTGCTGCTTTCATCATGTTGGGTCAGCAATGAAGGACAGATGGACGGATAGAATGGTTCTGATTCGTTTTTAAGCCTGGTTGATTAAGAGGTCAACAGATTCCTCTGAAAACAATCGCCAAACCCGACTGAACCAACTTACAGAAACGAAGCTGCCAAAGTCCAGAGACAGACCTTCGGAAAACCTGGAAAACCTTCAACCAGGAACGTCTGGGGAAGGAAGTATAAGGAACCAGAGAACTGAGGAGAAAACCTGTGACTCCTCAACACCTTCGCATCTTTAGTTTTGGCCAGAAGCAGGATCTGGTAATCCAAGAAGCAGTTTTCTAAAAATCTGGTGTCGTCTTACTGTCCACCATGACTTTTAACCTGGGCCAGCTGGTGGAATTACTTATGAGTCAATAACTATTGCCCCGGGGCTTCTGGAGCGCCGACTGCCTTACTTAAACACACTGACCACACAGGCACAGCCATGTGTGCTTAAATGGCCGACAAACACACACATACATTAGTGGGCGTTTAGGCGATCAATCCTCAAATTGATAGAGCTTGAGAAAAGTCCAGTGCTGGAAATGGGTATTGATTATCCGGCTGCGAAAGCCGCTGTGTGTTCAGCTGCTGCTTATGAGTCAGAGGACGCACTCAGCAGAGATGAAAGCCAGCGAGGCGCTTTGAGACGCTTTCCACCCAGACATTTAGCAGTGAATACAAAATCTGTCCAAGCGCTTTGTTGGCTGCACAGAAAACTGACAGCAGACAAAACAAAACAGGAAGGCGAAACAGATTATGTCCGTCTCTCTGGGTCCTCTGGCATTTTGTTCTGCAGAATCCCGTCTCTTTCAGACAGTCACACGACCTCCATGACTGCAAAACCAGGAGAAATTATTTGTTTTTTGTCTGAAATTATGTATTATTTTTGCAAACAGGGGTTCTTGTACCAACAGTTTTCAGCGTATTTACACCTGCTGGGGTTAACGCATACATCCTGGCTGCTTAAGGATGATGTCACACCTAAAGATGGTATGAGATCTGCCTGAACTTGGTCGGTCTTTGCAGCGTCATGGCAACGCTCTGCTAAGAGCACAGATGGTTTAGCTGTGATGAGTTTATGGCACATGGAAATGTCTGCAGTGACATTGTAATGTTTTAGCACTGGGTGACAATGGACATTTTGAGTAATGGCTAAATAAACCCAAGAGAGAGTGTTTTCACACGGAGCTGGTTTTCAGAGAAACCGTAACACTTTTCCTCGTTTACACGACGCCAGTCACTAGAGTCTCTGACCAACTGAGCCAAGATACAACAAACTGTTAGAAGAGATTTAAAAAATCTGCAACATGAGCAATTTACAACACTGCTGTTCAAAAGTCTCAGCAAAAACATCTCTGTCTCACGTGAAACTGTGCAAACGCTCTGTCTGCACTGATGAAGATTCACTAGAAACTGAATGTGAAACTGACAGCTTGACCTCCTTTCTGATTATTAGTTCATCCTGATTCATTGGCATAACATTGATTCCACATCCTTGATCCCTTGATCACAAACTATTCTAACTGAACGTGTAAGAAAAGTGAAATCAATCGGCGTTCTCATCGTTTCCCTGTCGGTGCCTTTAGCTGCGTCCCGCTGGCAGAGGCAGATTCCTGGACTTCCTTCAGAACCATTAAACTTTTAAACAAAACAGATCTGATACTGATACTACGTTCTGGAGCCCTTGGGCTCTGGTCTTGCTAAAGTCCAAAATGTGATGATCCACAAAATCTGACCAATGTTCTGACATTTAGACTCAAAGGTTTTATTTTAACTTCAAATAATAATAAAATATTCCAGATTTGTTCTGTTTTGACTAAGATGATATTTGTTTGTTCTGCATCAAATTAGACAATGTCAGCAAAATCTATTATCTATTTAAAGCAAACAGAACTGTTTGTTTTAAACAGTTTTGTTTAAAGCCACCAGTCCCTGTGTTTAGACTTGCTTGTTACCCGGGTTTTATTTTCCTGTCTCCATCTGAGGCATTTATCCGTCACATTTCCTGATTTCCTGTGAAACGCTGCGAGCCTCTGGCCGTGGTTTTCCTGTAAAACGTTGAGCGTGTTCGGGTTTTGTTTGACACATCCGGGTCAGCCTTTCAGGCTCTGTTTGGGGAAGAAACAGGTGCTGTTGGAGCTTCAGCAGATCTGGAGGAACATCCACCAAACTCACCTGATGTCAGGTTTCTGCCAGTCAGCGCAGCTCAATCAGAGATGATTTAGGTTTGTTACTGAGCAGATGGTGATAAATATGAAGCCTTGTGTTAATTAGACTAAAAGTATTGACTGCTATGAACACACAGCAGAGCGTCCACTGAGGCAGAGACAGTTGATCCTGTCCGCCCCGCGGTTAATGTGACTGATTGGATTTGTCAGATGCGTTGGCCGCCTCGGCCCGCTCGCTGTTTTCTCAGACAGATAAGAGACTCGAGGCGACCGAGGACGAAGACAAATAAAACCCAAGGCCGGTTTGATATTTCCATGGTCTCCAACCTGCCGCCAGCAACAGACAGTCACGTCTGGAGAACAAGCCGCAGAGAATCTCTGTCTGATCTGGACGTTCACGGCTTCTGAATTAACACCAGGAACTTCCTGTTTGGAGTTCGTTATCAAGAAATGAATTAATTTGCTGGTGTCAGCCGGATCCGTCCCCAGAAGGACAGGCGTCTGTCCCACTGAGGACGGACTGCGTGGGGGATATGAACTCATTCAACCAAGACTGTCACAACCTGTTAGTGAGGCTGAGAGCAGGACGCAGCTGAAGACACGGCTTCGTTTTTACAGCAATGTTAGCCTTTTAGTGAAAGATTTACGAATCCATCCAGGTTAAATCTACAAATCAGCCCCAAATTATTCATATTTAGATTGAAGTTTAGAGTAATATTTTTATCTGGGCTCCTCCAGGTTTCCCCAACTCAATTTGAAGACTTTTTAACATCTTTATTTTGACAGAAATATACAAAAAAACATTTAAATTAAATAACTCGGATGTGTTTGCAACAGAAGTTAGCAAATGACTAAGGCGAACATCGTCCAGCCAGCTGGTGAGAAACTTATATTTTAGTTAACCATGATGAATATAAATAAGCTAGCTAGGTTACCTGACCCTTTGCACGTGACGTCACGCTCTCCAGAGCTCCGCCCACTCCACCATGACCTACTCTAAACACAGATATCTGTAACCTAATGTAGCTTTTATTTAGTTAACTTCACCTTAGAAACGGTCATAGTATGCTGTGCGGTCGGCTGCACAAACAGACAAGGATGCAAACCAAACTTGTCATTTTATTGTATAACTTTTAATGAGGAAAGATTCAGCTGTCAGTAATAATAACTGCAGCCCTCGGTGTAAACACAGCGAACTCTTTACAAGGTAATGAACACACACTAACGGTCATATACTTTATAAGTATTGGAGAGAATATAAATATCGCATTATGGAGAAGGTAAGGGTTTAAGTGTTAGTAACCATGGAGACAGGGCCGCACCGTCATTTAGCCTAGCAAGTATGGAATAAACTGGTTAGCATCTCGTTTATTGTACGTTTTTAATGCTGCTCCAGTGTAAAGGGAAACGATCTTTATGACTTAGTGATATAAATCATGTGGTGTGAATTCAGTCAAAGTCAGTAATTTGATCAACACGTCAGGAGGGAGGAGGTTCGGCTCGGTTTCTAAGCTAGCTGTTTGTAAGCTAGCCGTTTCTAAGCTAGCTGTTTGTAAGCTAGCTGTTCGCAAGCTAGCCGTTTTTAAGCTAGCTGTTTGTAAGCTAGCTGTTCGCAAGCTAGCCGTTTTTAAGCTAGCTGTTTCTAAGCTAGCCGTTTCTAAGCTAGCTGTTTCTAAGCTAGCCGTTTCTAAGCTAGCTGTTTGTAAACTAGCTGTTTCCATCTGTTGTAAATCCCGCCGCATATGAGCCCAACCAGGTGAGTTACATTCAGACAAATGAACTCGACTCGAACAAGTAGAAGCCATGAATAAAGTGGCAAAAGTAACTTTGGAAAACAGTTTAAGTGGCTCTGTTCAGTACTCCCGCCCCTCACTCTGTCCATATTAGCAGCTAGTAACCGTTAGCTACCATTAAGTTATCAAACTTGGAAAGAAATACCAACAAAAACACTGAATTTCCTGAGTTGATGACAGACTCCTTGACACGGATTAATCAAAATATAAAAAAATATTTATACCTGCTAAATAATTCTGCCAAATAAAATGTAGTTTCTCTATCATTTGCTCATTATATCTATAAATTACAACAGTTTGCCTCATATTTAAATTTAATCTGCAAAAATAACTATTCAGCAGACTTCAACAGCCTCTGCTTTATGCGACACAAATATAGAGATGTGAAAACTATTTTTCTTTATGAGTCAGTGTTAACAACAGACTCTTTATAGAAAAACATAAATAACCTGTTAAACACACGATATGAGAACGATTTGAGCCCTTGGTTTCTGCTGATGCAGTAAAACATGCAGCATATATGGTGAATATTTTTACATCTGATTTAGACTGTGGATCAAATCGAGTGCAGAGATGATAAATCTAGAATGTGCATGCATGGCTCTGAACATCAGACTTTATAAATATTGTATCTAAGCAGTCGGTTTCAGTTGCGATGTTGCACACATTGATATTATCACTACGATTTGAAATATTGTGCCAACTTGATGCAGATGTTAGTAACATCCAATGAAAAGCCAACATTCATGATATAACGCACTGCAAATCACAAAATCTTATCTTGTTGTCTACTCTTTAGTGGAAAGATCTTATGACAAACTTAAATTACAAGTAACTGTTCATCAAGATATAGCCGGTTGTTTTAAGTGAATAATTTCTTAATATTGAGGGAAAAGTTGAAGTTTTACTGGCAGATTGTTTTACTTACAACGTGAAAAATGTCTGTTTATAAATAAAATAATCTGCCAATATAACAACTACTTTTTAAATCAATATTAAGGAATTATTTACTTGAAACAATCTCCTATCTTACTGAAAAGTTATTAGTAATTTTAGTTTTGTCTTCTTTCAGCATATTAAGATATTTGCACTAAAAGTAGACCAAAATACTTGGTATTATTTTGTGTTTTTGCAGTGTTATTTCTAATTTTCCAGCAGATGAAGCTCAGAAAAATCTCCATTGTTAACAAGAAACAGAAAGTCAATCCGTTCGGAAACAAAGTGGAAGCGAAATCTGGGCATAATCTGAGAGTTTGGACATTAACTCAGCGATTCAGTGGACATTTGTTACTCAGGGAAAGTCCAGTGACTTAAACTGCAACAGAGAAAATAATCTGAATTAGATTCTATAATATTGTGTTTTTACCATTTGACTGCATTATTCCCCAGATGAGCATCAGCATTCACACAGCAGCAGCTCATTTACACCGACTGTATCCACTGGTGTCCACTCTGTTAGTCTGATTTAATCTGAAGGATTACCGAGCCGCTGCCTGGCAGCCGTCCACTGGCTGTCCTCACAGGAAAAATTTAATATATACAGAAATATCAGGCGTTATGTCTTAAAGCAACAGTTTGCTGCAATCAGTGAAAAAGTGGCCAATGTTTTTGTTATGGATGGAATAATTAGAAAACAGTTGCTGTAATTTAATAACTTTTAATAAGCCTGAGCAGAACTTGGCAAATAAAAGTTTTAAATATGCGTAAATATACAATTCAAGTTCCTGGTTGTGGATTGAATATGTTACATCATCACCACTGGTAGGGTTGAACTCTGACCCCCGACAGAGAGAGAGAGAGAGCTGGTCGAGCCAGACTGACCAGCACATCTCACTGGACGGCGTCCCACATCAGTGTGTGACCAACGATAGAATAGAATAAAAACGGTTTGTTAAATGAAAATATTTATGAATCTATCGCATCAAAAGGTCAATAGAGGTTGTACACACACACACACACACACACACACACACACACTGTTTATTAGTGAGCAATAGGGACAGTGTGTCTGAGAAACATGCGACCTTTGACCCGCCCACAGCTCCTCTCTCTCTGACACACACAGCGGTGATCCGTCAGCCTGAAGGTCGTAACGCAGAATGAAAACCCGACCAAACGGTCCAGATAAAGTTCAGACTCTCCTCTTCAGGGTCAGATAAACCAACGGGAGACAGAATCAGAACCGACACAAAGTGGAGGAGACTTTAATGAGTTTATATGTAGAATACAATCTATCAAACCTTAACAAACTCAAAGTTAGCAAACAGAACCTGAAATCCAGTGGAAGAAGTTAGAATCTGATCAAAGCTTTGATTTTTGGTCTCGGTCTGTTTTTTACCTAACAGTCATTGGCTCCCTGATGAACCTCATTCATCTTTTCTCTCAGTTATATTGCTGCCATGTGTAAATAAGTTGTGTTGGACCTAATATTTTATTTTAGAAAGATTTTATTGAGAAATGTTGGCCTAATGGGAAATCATCTATCTGCATCAACTTCCTGTGCTTCCAGGATTCACTACAAAAATACAAAATCTAACCAAGAATTTTTGGTTTGGTTTTTAGTGCAAATATTTCAGTTCACTTCAAATAAGACCAAACTAACTTACAAGTCAATTTTCAGCAAATAAGCTTGTTTAAAGTCAATAATTCCTTAATATTGATGAAAAAGTTCTGGTTCCACTGGCAGATTATTTCCTTTATATGGGAAAAAATGTCTAAATTAAATAATCTGCCAATAGAACAGGAACTTTTTCCGTCAATATTAACAAATCATTTACTTAAATCAAAATCCAATTTCCTTCTGAAAAGTTACTTATAAGTTAGTTTGGTTTTATTTCTAGTGGTCTAAGATATTTGCATTAGAAACTAGACTAAAATAGTTGGTAAGGTTTTGTGTTTTTGCAGTGCAGATTCTCTCCGCTCTAGAATCGTCCATTAGGGGCCACTAAATCACTCCGAGGGCCACAAAAGGCCCTCAGGCCACACTTTGGTCCCCTGATCCAACACTTATGTGGACTTGGAGACTCAAAGTTGCGGCTCTCCACCAGTTCCTGTAGAAGTTACTGTTGGCTGATGATTTTAGTTGTTTTAGGAACTTTAGAGAAGATCGCAGACGACCAATCCGAGCTCATATAATCTGATAATCTGAATCGGATATAAATATTTGATTTGGTTGCTCAGCTGAATGCAAAGGAAGTAAAAACTCCAGCAGAAAACGAGAAGCTAAATAAATCCTGATCTGAATCACTGGGTTCTGACTTCCCGTCCGCAGCGGAGGGAGTTCAGGTCCGATACGTCCTGAACTCAGGCGGTTCTGAAAACAGAACAACCAGAAATCATCTGGACGCCTCTGAGGCTCATAGTGGTCAGATTGGGTCAGATTGGATCGGGTCAGTTTGGGTCGGGTCGTGTTGGGTTGGGTTGGGTCGAGTCGGGTTGGGTTGGGTCCGGTCGGGTCGTGTCAGGTCGGGTCGTATCAGGTCGGGTCAGGTCGGGTCGGGTCTGGTCAGGTCATGTCGGGTCGGGTCGTGTCAGGTTGGGTCAGGTTGGGTCGGGTCCGTTTGGGTCGGGTCAGGTCGGGCCGGGTCAGGTTGGGTCGGGTCGGGTTGGCTTATCGAAAGCCATTTTGTATTCTTGAAGGTGAAAATCACTTTTCATTTTTTGTACTTTAGTACGTTTCAAAACTTGTGACTTTTTTACGTTTGAGTAAAACAATCCAACTTGTACTTTAGAGTATTTTTTCATACAAGTATCTGTACTTCTACTTAGGTAGAGAATGTGACACCTCTGGCTGGTTCTGGGCCAGATTACACCATGGCAGGTCGGGATCAAAATATCTAAAGCAACAAATCCCAGATCATTCCCAGATTATTCCCAGATTATTCCCAGATCATTCCCAGATCATTCCCAGATTATTCCCAGATTATTCCCAGATTATGAGCGTAACGATGCGCCTGCGTTGGGCAGAGATCCAGCCGGATGGCGGCAGCCGCCGCGGCTCGGCCGACAGACTGCTGACTGAACCGCTTCCAGTCTGACTCACGGCTCTGCAGCCGCTCCGTTTTATGGGAAATGAGCGTTTAATGGGAAAATGATTCATCTTTAGCATAAAATCTGATGTGGCTGCAAAACATTACCCCAGTGAGCATCAGTTTCATTCCTCCGTCTGGTTACAGCGCTGATTGAGAGCCTCAAACTTTATGCCTAACTGTTTCAAACAAGCCAGTAATCGTTGTAAAATAACTCAAAATATGCAAAATGGACAAATTACCTTCATAAATCTTGTGAAAATCCCCCAGAACTAAAAAAACCCCTAAAAAAGACTAGAACTGTAGATTCAAGGTATGAAGAATCTTTTGTTCCTCTTCCCGATCCTGCGGTTATAACGCCTCAGCTCAGCTGGAAGAAAGTAATCTCATTTAAATAAAAATGTAATTTAGGTCTCAGGATTTCTTCCTCAGCATCTCTGCACAGCTAACGTTACGTATAAATGTCTGGGTCGGGTTTGTTGCAGATTTATGTACAGATTTATTTGACTTTTTCCCGTTAAAAGTTCTTTAAACACAGATTATGTTCCATATTTGAGGTTTATTTGTGTATTTATGTGACAAAGCTTATTTTAAAGTCTATCTAAAGACTTTTAAAAAGGTTTTCAAGGTTCATTTCACTCTAAACTTTTACTCATTTTTAGATCCATTATTTCATCTAAATTGACTTTCATTAAATGACAGTAAATTTTCTACTTGAATTTCATAAGGACTTGCAGGAAAGCAGAAATAAATGTTAGTTTAAAGAAAAGAGAAGAGCTGATGATTTATTTCCAATCAGAACCGACTGGAAAAACTGCTTAGTCATGATTTATTTATCTGAATAAACCTCATCTATTGACGAATAAACACAGAAGTAAGTGTTTTTCTTCCTCTTCAGCAGGACTTCCTCCCACAGACGTGACCTTTTGCTCTGAGGTTCAACATTTCTCCGTTACGCCGCGCCGCCGTCGGCCTGCTGAGTGGAGCGAAGCCGTTTCACCTGGTCGTGTTTTAGAGTCTGTTGATCCGATTTCCTCGGCTGTAAACGTCGCCGCCGCCGCGTTGCTGCCGCCCTGCCGCCGCCGCGTTGCTGCCGCCGCCTCCATTTGGGCTTTTAGGCGACGAGCCGGACGGACTGCTTTGTCTGGCAGCAGAACGAAGGTCAAAGCTGCTGCTGCAGCAATAAAACACTCCTGAACACTTAAAGTGACCCTGAATGAAAAGAGACCTTGGAGAAAGAAAACTCGGTTTTTGCTTTTTACAACAAACCCAAAGCAGATTCTTCTGCAGTTTAGCACGCTGAGCCTGTACCAGACGGTTTGATTTAAAATAAACCCTCTGAGGGTGAAAAAGCAGATTAAATGAGAAGAAAAAATGTTTTCTCAGAGCAAAAGCAGAAAGTTTTTTTTGAAATCGCAGCTTTTCCTGTTGAAACATTTCGGCTGCTGCACAATCAGCCGTGAACGAGGAAAACAGTTTAAGTTTCTCCTGCTGGTTTTCAGAGCTTCTGGATCTTTAAACGTTTCATCTGGTTAAATCTCTCCAGGTAACTTTACAAGATTCACCTGTGATCTAATGGATCTAATGCAGATTACAGCTGGCAGATCTGTTACTCTAAAGATCCAAGAAGATCCTGGATTAAAATCCTCTGTGTTCATGAACTATTCAACTCATCCAAAAACGAAACTGTTGGTTCATTAGTCTCTGCTGTTGGCCTTAGATGAGACGTGACGAACGTTTCTACAGTAAACATCTGTCTGCAGACAGACGTCACATAGAAAAGGAAGAGCTGAGAAGAAAATGTAAGAGGATCCAGAATCTGAGTCTGTTTAACATGAGCTGCAAACAAATATTTACTAATTACTTCATTAGAAGAAACCAATCAGCATTAACTACAACCTGCATTTATCTCAGCTGGTTTTATAAGAGTAGAGTTGAGAAAATGTTAAAACAAGAAAAGTGGATTTTTTGGCTGTGAAACTAAGTTGTATTAATGCCAAAAGTCTTCATAATAAAGCAGAGTAAGTCTGGAGGCTCTGAATATAAATCTGGATGGTAAATGATGGAAACCGTTGGTCCGTATTCCCTCTTCAGTCTGCGGCTGCACTGATCTCCACCGTCCATCCTGAACATGAGCCTGAAGGTTTAACGCTTCCTGCAGCTTTTCCTGCCTGGTCTGGCATGAACTCAGTCAAATCTGGGATGAGGAAACATCCCAGATTGATTTCTGGGATACCACAGAAAACAATAGGTTGACTTATCCAAAAACTTTGGATGAAAATGGTTTAAATTTGTATTCTGGACATGATGAAGCCACAGGGCAGAAAGAAATCACAGAGTAATTATCGTCCTCGTTAGGAAGAGTCAACCTGTCTGGATGCTGTTAGTCCATAAATGGCAGCCGAACCCTCTGAGGACTGGAGTCCTCTGGGAAATCATGCTGCTGTGGGAATAGAAAGTGGAGCGTGTCCGCTCAGAAACAGCACATCTTCCTGGAAAAACAACAATCTCATTATTCCAAATGAAGAATCTCCAAGAGCAGCAGGCCAAACCAATCAGCAACGATACAGATTCTTTCCAGGAGCTGCAGGCTCTGACGTCATGGCAGGTTTCCTCACAGGCTTGTTTTCAGGAGGAAATGAATTAGCAGCATGATAACAATGAGTTCACAAACCCGTAAAAACCTGCAGACCAGACTGATGGACCGACATGGGCTGGAGGTGGAGAAGAGGCCCAGCATGTCGGCTGCTGGAGGAAATGATCTAGAAATTCAAAGTACTCAGTGATTCCTTCAGTCCTGATTTAAAGGACTTAACAGTTCCTGAACATCACAGGTTTTCATGGAGTTGATTCCAGATCATCATCCATTTCTTTTTTAAGTGACCAGTTAGTGTCACTTAAATCAATAAAATGCTTTTAAATCGATCTTCTGCATATGTGGAGCTGCTGCAGAGACGAGTCTGGCATGTTTTGGTCAGATTTCCTGGTTTTATCAGAACTTTAAAATGGCAGCCAGTAGATTTTTGTATCTACAGTTTGGGTTTCTGGTTTCCTCGGTCGCTGAGTCTATGCCTGCTGATCTAACATCACAAAAATGTTTAAAACCAAAAATACCTACTTCTGCTTTTTCTGCATTACTTTAAAATGTCTTAGTTATTATTTATGGTACAGACGCGCTGACTCAGTGAGTAGGAGTATAAATTCATGTGTAATCATGAATCAATTGTAGAAGAAAAGTTTATTTTTTGAATTTTTGGCCATAGTGACGTTTGTAACAGATCTCACTTTGAATTAGACGTGCGTCTCGCATTTTGTCTAATTAGATTTAGATTTGATGGTCGATTCGGATCTCAGACAAAAATCATGCAGCAACTGAAATTTCATGTTGAACCAAAACATTTTATTTTAATTATTTGGGCGATAAAACAGTGAGTTTTTATTTGTGTCAATGTTATTTTATCTAAAATATGTTTGTGTGCCCTACAATAACCATGTTTCATTTAGTTTAACTATATAACATCTATGACGTGATGAGATGATTAGATTTGGACCTAATTGAGTGTTAATGTTCTTCTGTTTGTTTAACCAGATTATGACCAATAATAATTTCCAAATTTCCCTCCACTTCTTCTTTTTCAGGTTCATTTTACCGAACACATGAAGACTGGAGACGATGTGATTCACCTGGAGGCTAAAAGTTTATTTCTGATCCGTTTGGCCTGACAGGAAACGACCAAAACGAAGAGTCGTTAAATAATGTGAGTAAACTTCAGCCTGATGCTGGTTGTGCAACAGGAAGACGGCGTCGTTATCTCTGCTGCTGTTCACACTTTATCTCACCATGCAGCACAAACTCAGTCACTTCATCCAGATCAGAACGAAGCCAATTAATGTTCAACCAAAACGTTTTCAATTCATTTCTCCTCTAATTTAAAACGTCGGTTAGAAATAATTTAAAACCTAAAATGAAATGTCACTTTAAAGTCACAAAATTATGACGAGAATAAACTCGAACCAAAATAAAATCTTAATATAAGAAAATTATGAGAATGAAAACTTATGAGAAAGTTGTATGAAAATAAAGTCAAAGTAATACATGTATAAAATGTTAGTATAATGAGAATGAATAATATGGGGTATGATGAGAATAAAGTCGTAATAATAAGAATAAAATCACAGTATCATGAGAAGTTATAATATTATGAAAATAAAGTTGTATGAGATCATAGTATTAGAATAAAATCTAAATAATACAGTCATATTGTGGGAAAAAAGTTGTAGTATTATGACATTATTCTCATATTTTTATGTTATTTTCTTAGCATGGCTCTAACACTGTCAGATAAATCAGATTTTGAAAATAGCTTTTATTTTGGCGAGGCCAGTCAGGCCGCCATGTTGGTTATGACGACGATCCCTTCGCTTCCAGAGGCTGAGATCAGGTCAGAACGGGGCGAACGCAGAGAGACAAAGTTAAAAAGAGCTTATGGTCGCACACACACACACCTGCACACACACACACCTGAACACACACACCTGAACACACACCTGCACACACACACACCTGCACACACACACACCTGAACACACCTGAACACACACACACACACCTGAACACACACCTGCACACACACCTGCACACACACACACCTGAACACACCTGAACACACACACACACACCTGAACACACACCTGCACACACACCTGCACACACACACACCTGAACACACCTGAACACACACACACACACCTGAACACACACCTGCACACACACCTGCACACACACACACCTGAACACACCTGAACACACACACACACACCTGAACACACACCTGCACACACACCTGCACACACACACACCTGAACACACCTGAACACACACACACACACCTGAACACACACCTGCACACACACCTGCACACACACACACCTGAACACACCTGAACACACACACACACACCTGAACACACACCTGCACACACACCTGCACACACACACACCTGAACACACCTGAACACACACACACACACACCTGAACACACACCTGAACACACACACACACCTGAACACACACCTGCACACACACACACCTGAACACACACACACACCTGAACACACACACACACCTGAACACACACCTGCACACACACACACCTGAACACACACACCTGAACACACACCTGCACACACACACACCTGAACACACACACACCTGCACACACACACACCTGCACACACACACACATCCGCAGTCGGTGAGCAGGCAGACAAATAGATGAGACACGTTGGGTTGAGCACAAACAGCCTTGCAGAGACATTTGTTCTGGTCGGCGTCACAGTGACAGAGAGTCTGAGCCGATTCTCTGCTTTCGCTGCTTTCTGCTGTTCAGAACATGAGAGAAGGTGTTTCTCTGTGCAGGTAACGCCGTCCTGCACACTGTAGATCCACGTCCAAACGGAGGAATTAAACATGACAGACGGGAAGGAAAAAAATAGACAGGCGTCTCAGTTTGACTTTCCTGGATTCATCATTAGGAACAAAAGGAAAACTTTTAGTTTGTCCTGGTGACGTTACTGCAGCTTTATTAGAGAAACTTCTGAGGAGGATTTCAGGTTTATTACAGGAAATGTCCAGAAAGCAGCCGGTGATCAGAATCTGATGGTTTTCACCTTCACCAGCAAAAACGTTTCAAAATCCAATCTTTTTCTGGTCAGTGAACACACCATATGCCAGGGCAACAACAACACTCTTCAGTGTGAAAGTTGGTACAGAGAGGAGAAAACTCGCAGAAGACTTTTAGAAGGTAACAGGAAGGCAGAGACCGCTGCCTCTCACCCAGTGTGACGTTGCCTCTACTCCTGATATAAATAACTAATGACTGCTGCTTAAATTAGTTACATTTACAAGAATAAAGTCATGCAATGGCAAGAATAATTTCTTTATACTCATAATAAAACTGGAAAAAAAAAAAAAAAGTTGAAAAAAAAAGAAGTTTTTTACAGTTTCAAAATAACTCTTTGGTGTGGAAGTTCTTACTGAGTGAAATAGACTCACAGTTAGCTGGAAAGGGTTTTGATTCAGCTGTAATTTGCAGTTTGTGCCACTAGAAATATAAATCTATGTATAATAAAGATACTAATAACTTCCTGAAAACATGTAACCACAGCAGAGGAAATATTCTAATGATTTGAAGCTCGTTAGCTTTTTTTAAATGTCGGTTATGGGAAAAAATTGAAAGTAGCATGAAACACGTTAACGAGCGTCTGAACTGAAAACAACCAGAGGTCACGACTCAGCCGTTCCACGGCCACACTGCGATAATCCAGCAACATATCTGAGAGTGAACCTCCGGCCCAGAGCCTGTCCCGTCTGGCAGCTCCTCCTGCGTCCATAGAAACCAGGCGGTTCTCCTCCTGCGTCGATAGAAACCAGGCGGTTCTCCTCCTGCGTCCATAGAAACCAGCCGGTTCTCCTCCTGCGTCCATAGAAACCAGCCGGTTCTCCTCCTGGGTCCATAGAAACCAGGCGGTTCTCCTCCTGGGTCCATAGAAACCAGGCGGTTCTCCTCCTGCGTCCATAGAAACCAGGCGGTTCTCCTCCTGGGTCCATAGAAACCAGCCGGTTCTCCTCCTGGGTCCATAGAAACCAGCCGGTTCTCCTCCTGCGTCCATAGAAACCAGGCGGTTCTCCACAGCCTCTCAATGTGAATCCTCTCAATTAGCAGAGCCGCAGAGCCGCAGAGCGGATCCAGCTCACCCAGCGCGTTAATCTGGACTCAAACTCCCTTTTTATTAGCCACATCTTTCAGTTTCAAACGGGAAAACAAACAGATCCGAGCCACCGGGGGAAGAATCCATGCCAGGTCTTCTTAAAGCAAACAGGAATATATATATTTTAAAGTTTCTGTGGAGTCTGGAGTGAATTGGATCAACTTTAACTCAAAGTAAAAACCATGTAGACGTCCTCAGAGACTCGGATCTTTATCCATAAAAACATAAAATGATGATTTTATTATTAGTGTGACATTAAAATCTCCTCAGAGTTAGACAGACCCGCAGATCAAACTGTTTTATTCTATAATGAACAGAAACAAATTTAGAAACCAATGTTTCCAATAAAAAAGTTATTTTTCCAAATTTTAAGCACTTTACCTCCTTAAACTGCTTTATGTAGAAAAGTCAAACCTGGACTGATTAAAGATTATTAAAGACAAAATTTATTGTTTGTTGATTGTTTTCTTGTCTCATCTGTTGTTTAACTTCTATTATGTAATAACTGTTTTGTTTTTATTTCCTTTCTAAAGACCTTTGAGGAAACGTTCATGGAAAATTGTTGCCATATGAACTATTAGAACTATTTATTAAGTTGCATTTTGTTTCCCCTTTTTACAAATAACAAAATATTTCTTATTTATGTCAGTTTTTGTTTTATGAGACTCTGTTGATTTCTCTGCCTCCAGGCCATGTTTATTATTATATGAGACATTTTTTGTGGATTTCTCCATTTTCTCCTCTGTTTGTCCAGATAAACTGTTCAGTTGTTCCTGGATTTACTTTCACTCCTGTCTCAGTTTACTGAAGGTAATGTTTCAGTGAGGAATGTCACCATCAGATAATCGTTTCTTTTTGTTTTGATGCTCCTTTCCTCTCTGGTGAGCCTGATCAGCCATTTCATCTATATTTTAGGAATATAAACATGAATAAAGTGGAAATCATAACCCTGAAAGCCCAGCGGAGCTTTAGCTGCTGAGGATATTTTAGTCGTTTCAAAGACTCAAACTGTTGCGACAGCTGGCTGCGTCTTCCTGTCCAACAGGAAGTCCTGCCAATAATCTCCTGTGAGCACGCCATCATCTTCAGACCCGCGCCGCTACGACACCAGGCTTCAGCGCCTGTCTGCGTCCTTCTGGACCAGTTCCTGATGCTTTCATCACATCAGCTGAAACCCGGCGCTGTGGCTTTCTGACATGATTCTAAGGTTTTACCTGCATCACATCCATATTTTCCCTCATGTCTTTAGTTTTCTCTGAATTTTGGGATCTGCACCAAATTCTTCTGTTTCAGGGTTGATCAGTCTGTCGGCTTCTGCTTCTCCACCTGAACAACTTCAGCTCAGAGTATGAACCATGTAGACTGGTCACACTGCAGCTGTAATAATAATAGTTAAATAAACCATTGGTTATCGATGGGGTTTGGATCAGAGTTTCCTGATCTTGACCACCTCCATGTCATCTGGACCTGATTGATGCTCCAAACGCCACAAACTGCTGCTGGTTGATGGGAGTATCTCAACCTTTGGATCATCCCTCATTCGGGTTTTCAGGAAGAATCCCACTCTGATTGGATCTGACTGGATCAGGATTCTTCACTGTTGGCTGTAAAGTTTTCTTTACGGTTTCCACCAAATCTTCAGACTGACGTCGACTGAAAGATTTCTGCCTTATTACCTGCATTTGCGTCGACGCAGGAAACTCAAATTAAATGATCTTAATGGAAGGAGGCAGATTTTGAAAGTAACTCCTGGTTTTTGATCATTTTTTTTGCGTTAGGATGAGGAGTTTTTTCGACTATCGATGGATCAAAACTCTGTTTGCATCGCGAGTCGTGATCAAAAACCGGATGTTGCTGCTGGCGGAAAAGACAAAGGAGACGACAGGAAGTGGTTGGAGGATGATGGCGCCGCCGCACCTTTTTAATGACTTATCGTGTTAAAAAGCTCATTCATGTGGGATTTGAATTTTAAAGGAAACACTGTAATTGAAAACACAAGTCTGCCTTTTCATAATAAAAATGCAGCAACTGGTTCCCAGTTTGGGCTCCAGATCACCCAGTATGACCCCAAACCACTAAAAACATCAACGCTGCTGACTTGCAGCACATTATTAAAGCCTCTTGGTGCATTGTGTTGTTTAGTTTTCTCTCTGTGAAACCTGACTGCCGGTTTTCCTCGTGAGGACTCGCTTCGTGTTCCCAGCTGCGTTTGCATGTTATCAATCAGAGCGAGACGCTTTGTGCGTTATTTGAATACCTTCCCTTATTTGTTCCGTTTCCAGCAAACGCAGGAATCCAGAGTCACCTGAACCTGCTGAAGTGTTCGGTGTCGAACATGAGGAACCTTCGCTTGGCTGATCAGCAGAAACAGAAGTAGCTGCAGCCGTCAGACCATGAAAAGATGCTTTAATGATTGTTAGAGCTACAGGAACAACATTTGGATAAGCAGGCAGATAACTGAGAAAACATCTACTGATGTCAATCTGATAAAATCATTTGGTTTGACCACTGGAGCTGCAAAGCTTCTATTTTAGAGATGGATGTTTGAACAGATCAAAAGTCTCTGCCTGTTAGATTACATTTCAAATGTTTCCCTGACATTAACGGAGCTCCACCTTTTCTGCCTCCAAAAATCATTTCACATGACAGTAATAATCAAATTCAGTTTTCAGAAACTGCATTCGGTTGCTTCCTTAGTTCACCATGAGAGGCTGAGCAGCTAAAGCTTTCCTCTGCCTACAACTCCCAGAATGCCGTGCAATTTTACACACAAATCCACAATTTTTCTTTTCTTTTTTTTTAGCATTTTGTACATCTAGAAAGTGCATGCTTCATATTCAGCTGTCCAGGTGAGCTGAGGAAGGATCCAGTCGTTACAGGATGTTAGCGCTGGAGTTGTAAGTCAGTCCAGTTTGGTTCTTTTCAGATTAAGAATTCAAAGCCTGGATGCAAAATCAAAGATTTTCAGTCTTGAGGATCGAAGCATTAAAACCTGCATTGGAGCTGCACATCGGTCACTATGCATCATCTTAACGTTGCATTTTTCACACCTGCTGAATGACAGTTTGATCAGGTCAGACTAACGAACTGCAGATTATCTGACGTTAATCTGAGCCGCTGGTTGTTCTCAGACTCACTGGAGCCCATTTAATGCTCAGTGCACCACTCAGATGTTTCCTCTCCTTTAATTACTTTTATTCTGTGTTTCTGCTGTTTTGAATCCCTGATTCCTTTCAGTATTTTTCCCTTCTTGCCTCTATGTTCTCCAGCAGCGTCAGAGAAGCTTTTTATTGTTTCAGTCACTGCTCTGATCCAGCAGCAGAAACCTCCTACCAAAACTCGCCATTACAAGATAAAGTGGATAAAAGCAGATATCAGTAATGGATGCTGAAGAATCAGGTCGGGTCGGGACCGCGCTCCGTTTGGCCGGATTGTTCCGTCTGTCAGCTCGGCTTCGGGAGGATTTTATCTCTGGTGTCAATCAATAGCTCTGCAGCGTTAAGCTGCTCCTCTCCCTCCGTGTCCTGCTCCATCCGCCTTTCCATCTGTCTGCTCGGGTCCCTGGGGGCCCCGGGCCCTGAGCCGGAGCCAGACACGGTCCAACATCAATCAATATCTCTGCGGCGCTGCGCGGCCCAGCCGAGCCGAGCCGAGCGCTGGGTTTTATTTTCCTGAGAACGTTCCTGGAATGTTCTGAAGGAAAATGTTTTTAATAGACTGCTGGTTGTTTTCCATGTTTTAGCTCATTAACTACAAATTAAAGACACGTTTAGAAGATTAGAATCAGTCCTTACTCTGTTCTCAGCCTGGAATTGTTTTCTGATGAAATCAGTGGGGAAAATAAAAACTGATCTGTTCTTAGAAACATGAAGTCCTCCAGTCACTTGGGCTAATAAACCATCTGTCTTTCTCTTAGCTGCTCAGTCAGATCAGAAGTGGTTCTGATGGTACCGCTGCGGTCCAAATGCAAAGTGTAATTATCTCCTAAATGAACGGTCTGAACAGGATTTAAGGGTTCTATCTTTATGTGCAAATTGTAATATTTTACTCTAAATTGGATTAACTCTGCAGTATTTTACCTAAAACCATCTCAGTGATGACAAGAGGTTTGACTTTGTAATGTAACGTCTTGAAATTGAGCCTCTGTCTCTTTAAGAAGCTCCTGCTCTTTCTGAAGCTCCGCCTCCATGAAGTCATCCCAACATGGCTCCTCTATTAACCCTTTAATGTTTTTGCCAGCTTTGCTCTGAGCAGCAGCTCCACCAGGTGTTTGCTAATCGCTGCTGGCTAGTCTGAAGGAACTGAGCGGGGAGGAGCTGCGCCTCAAAGGCGGGGCTTCGTCCACCCCGGCGTTTTACACAGCTGAATGGTTGCCATGGAGATTTAAGAATTTCTGAAACATGAATGAAGAATCAAAGCAACAGATATGAGGGAATAAGATCATAACATCAAAACTAAAAAAAAGTAAAATTTACATAATATCCACCCCAAGATTAAAAACTAAAATGTCTTTATTAATATTTGACGTGAGAGTGTTTGACTGTAAGGTGAATAAATGTGTAATGATAATTACCAGTGTTCATGTCTCAGAGTTTTTTAGGAGTTTTTTCAGATGAAATCCATTCTGGAGATTTTTCGCTCATATGTACGAATCGTGAGCCGCCTGCACCTGGAATCGCCTCTGAAATGCTTCTGAGAATCACGCATGAAGATTAAAGATCCCAGACTCCCTGACAGTCTGACGCAGCTCTGAGCTGCTGCCCACGCGCCGCTCACATGTAACACTCTGCAGCAAATTGCAGCAAGGATGCACAAGAAGAGCTGCTCAGAAAAACGTCTGCTCAAATATCTGGTTAAAGCTTTTCCACCATCTTTAAAAGATTTCATGCTTAAATACTTTACCAATGCAGCTCAGGGATCCATTCATCGACACAGAAATATTGACCAAATGACCAAAAAATGCTGAATTATATTTCGATTTAGGACTTAAATGCCTGCAGTCGTGTCAAACTGCTGGTTTACTGTCCCTGTCGTTTGCATGTTGATGGATTGAAGGTAAAAGTTTCTTTTGGTTTTTATTCTTATCTCAGCTTTGAGGATGTTTTCTTCCAATTGTGAATATTGACACTGACCGTCACCAGGACGATCAAAAACTACAAACCATGAAAATGACAGTGGGACTTTTTAGCTGGATGTTAGACTGAAAAACATTGTGACTAATTTTAATGCTATACAAAAGATACCAGTTGAAAACATTTCATGATTGAAATTCATGTGAAATTTGACCATAATGCAAAGTCCTAAGTCTGATCAGTTAAAGGTGAACGATTCTGCTTCCTTGATCTGGTTAGGATACATTTATGGCCTATACAAAACATGTTCATCACATGTTCTCTCTTCTACCTCTCTAGAGCTCCTTCCAGAATGAGCTGTTTTAAATCTCCGTCACTTTAAATCCAAGTTAGCTGTTGCTGGCCACGCCCCCCAAGGGGTTTCTGGATGGTAAGTCAACAGCAAAACACTTCTCTTTTCCAGCAGCCATTGTACAGCACATACAGCGATACAACCAGCTGGGCAAACGTACTGGAGCTCTGCTGGGGTTGCTAGGTGACGGGCGGAGCTCTGCTGGGGTTGCTAGGTGACGGGCGGAACTCTGCTGGGGTTGCTAGGTGACGGGCGGAACTCTGCTGGGGTTGCTAGGTGACGGGGGGAACACTGCTGGGGTTGCTAGCAACTGCTGATTTGTGATGTTAGATTTTGGAGGTTTTTGAAACGTTTCATTTTCCAGACAAAAAAACAACTTATTTCCCAGAAACGGCTGGATGTTTTTGAAGTGTTTGGTCTGTTATTAGAAGCTGCAGAAACTCAAATTGAAGAACAAAATGTGAATTTGAATAACACGTCTTCTTTAAGATGACGATAATTTGCTCTCAGATGGTTCCTGCTGTACATTAAGTTTTGACCAAACTGAGATCCACTGCTACCAACTGCAGGTAAGATAATCACAGCTGCTCCACAGAACCCCAGTCTTCAGTCATGTGACTTTAGCAGACAGACTGATTGCTTTTTCCATCCAATCTCAGATTGATGAGAGGAAAATGGCCTTTAAAACGGATCAACATGAATACTGAAGTATTTTTAAAAAAACAAACAAAAAGAAGCTTCAGCATCTTGGAGCACAGATTCATCCATTTCTTACAGATTCACCCAAACTGCAGACTCAGATGTTCTGTCTGCACTGACCGACCGCCGGCTCTGAACCGTCCCATCACCGGCGCGTCCTCAGCTCATTGTCAGCCTGGCGGATTGGACCTGGCAGGCGTCCACTGTCCCCAGCCACAACAGAGACGCAGGCAGAGAGAGAGAGAAAGCGGCAGACCAGGAGTCAGCAGCGCGAGGCGCCGGGATGAAGTCTGAACTCCAGACGACCCCAAAACGCCTGAGGGTCAGAGACGAGACAAGCATCAGCCGACACCACAGAGCATGACTGGACGGGACACTGGTCAGACTGGGTTCACTGGGTCCATCACTAGGTCCATCACTGGGTCCATCACTGGGTTCATCACTGGGTTCATCACTGGGTTCATCACTGGGTTCACTGGGTCCATCACTGGGTTCATCACTGGGTTCACTGGGTCCATCACTGGGTCCATCACTGGGTTCATCACTGGGTTCATCACTGGGTTCATCACTGGGTTCATCACTGGGTTCATCACTGGGTTCATCACTGGGTTCACTGGGTCCATCACTGGGTTCATCACTGGGTTCACTGGGTCCATCACTGGGTCCATCACTGGGTCCATCACTGGGTCCATCACTGGGTCCATCACTGGGTCCATCACTGGGTTCATCACTGGGTTCATCACTGGATTTACTGGGTTCATCACTGGATTCATCACTGGATTCACTGGGTTCACTGGGTTCATCACTGGGTTCATCACTGGATTTACTGGGTTCATCACTGGATTCATCACTGGATTCACTGGGTTC
>CAEFZX010004941.1:0-50894 GCA_903066825.1 Alfaro cultratus | reverse complement strand
GTCTTCATGCATCGCGTCTTTGTTTACGGCTCCCTAAAGAGGGGCCAACCCAATTACCCCTACATGACAGACAGCAATAATGGAAATGCAGAGTTCCTCGGTACCGCCGTCACCGTCCAGAAGTATCCACTGGTGATTGCTACCAAGTACAACATCCCCTTCCTCCTTAACCTCCCAGGCCAAGGCAGCAGAGTCCATGGAGAAATCTACCAAGTGGATGGAAAGATGCTTGAATTCCTGGACAGTTTTGAAAATATTCCCACCATGTACCAGCGGACTGTAGTGGAGCTGGAAGTCAAGATGGCGGAAAAAGAGGAGAAGCTGTCGCCTGGAAGCATCACGGAGGCGTTTGTGTACAGCACCACCTCCTACCAACCAGACTGGCCGTCACTGCCCACCTACAACAACTACGACTCCAACGGAGACCATGGACTAAAATACATGCTGAGGGAAGACAGGAAGTGGGCTTCAGTCGAGTGACTGAAGCCCACAACTTGATCTGAAGTTTCATAACTTCAGATCAAGTTATGAAACTTCTGTTCCCCTGAAAATTACTAACACAAAGTAGGTCTTGAACACAGGCAATATTTTTCTCAAACGGATGTGTAGGTTCAGAAAGCCAAGAAACCAGCTGTAATCTGTCAATATTTAGAAAGTATACCTCATGTTATGTGCAAATCAACAAGATGATTTAATATCAAAGGAGTATTCCAGAAAATGGAGACAAAATAATGTAAAGAATCCCAAATAATGTGACAAATAAAAGTATATTTTTTGCTTTACCTGTAAAGCAAAAAATTCAGGTTGGGTTTTTTATGATGATTTCTAAGCAGAGGTTTTTTTTCTTCGCTCCTGCAGTACCGTCTTATCCCAGCAGGTGTCAGTAAAACGCCTTCACTCTCAGCTGCTGTCAGGACAAACTGCGTTAAATCAAATTAAATTAACTTTAAAGCAAATAATAAACCAGAGTGATTATGTTTCTGGGGGTAATTTTGCTGTTAAATTACCCAGAATCTTTTTTTTTTTTGCTACTGCTGAGAAAGACGTGTGACCAGCATCACATGTGCGCATGCGTGAACCAATATCCTGGGGTTACTCTACTCTTGTCCTGGAAGGTAAGAAGACCACCGAGTCTGGTTTACGTTTACTGGGATTTTCAGTTGTTGGGGACTCAGCAAAAACTACGGAGGCCGGGATAACTAATAAAAGCTGATAAAATAGGATTTGGACCGTGACGTCAGCTTTATGGCTCATTGAACAGGTCAGTCAGCCGCAGATCGCTGGTTTCTCCCTCATCTTCTGTCGCTGCTGCTCTTATTTTACGATTTGAGACGTTAATGATTGCAGAATTAAAGATTCGCTGTAATAACAGCAACATTAGAAATGCTCGGTTGTAACTGCATGGAGGAAATGCTGGATTATCGAGAGCCGACCTCAGTTCCGTGTTAGTTGGCTCCTAGGGTGTTTTTCATTTATCAACTCAAACTGAGTTCAGTTCAGTCTTTGAATTTTGTGTTTTTAATGCTTCCAAATATATAGACGTTTATGTCTTTGTTGTTCAGATTTTAAATATAGAGGTTTATGTTGTTTTTGTATGGAGGGCCACAAGGGACAAAATTATGTAAATACATTATGTAGAATCAAATAAATGTTTAAATAATTTGGCTGAATTTCAAGTCCCTAAATTCAAAGCGCATGAATTTTGTCTTTTTTAAAGCTGCAGTTGACCGTGGATACACTGTTTCCTTGTTTACCTGAAGTTTTTTCTCCACCATTAGCACATTTAGCAGCGAGTACATGACATTGGTTGACAGCAGTAAGCTCCTCCTCCTGGCTCTGATTGGTTGTGTTAATTTCTTCACATCAATCTTTTCGTGCATTATCCATCTCAAACTGTCTTTACATGGCGAGAGTTTTAACAAATATGTAAAAACCAGTTTATAAAACTTACATATTGCAGCTTTAAGTTGTATTTTTTCTAGATATGCAAATAATATTCATTCAATGCAGGTGAACAAACCAGAACTATACCAATAATCATTCTTTACTCCTCAGGTGCCTTCGGTCTTCATGCATCGCGTCTTTGTTTACGGCTCCCTAAAGAGGGGCCAACCCAATTACCCCTACATGACAGACAGCAATAATGGAAATGCAGAGTTCCTCGGTACCGCCGTCACCGTCCAGAAGTATCCACTGGTGATTGCTACCAAGTACAACATCCCCTTCCTCCTTAACCTTCCTGGACAAGGCAAGAGAGTTAATGGGGAAATCTACAAAGTGGACGAAAAGATGCTGAAATACCTGGACTGGTTCGAGAAAGTTCCCACCATGTACCAGCGGACTGCAGTGGAGCTGGAAGTCAAGATGGCGGACAAAGAGGAGAAGCTGTCGCCTGGAAGCATCATGGAGGCGTTTGTGTACAGCACCACCTCCTACCAACCGGACTGGCCGTCACTGCCCACCTACGACAACTACGACTCCAACGGAGACCACGGACTAAAGTTTGTACTGAGGGAAGACAGGAAATAACGGTGCGGGTGAGAGGCTGCCTTTCAACCCACAGAAAGAGGATCAAGAGTTCTAGCAATGAGTAACGAATCACTAACTGATTAAGTTTTCTGTTCTTTAGTGATTTAAAACCAGATTAGGAACTTCACTTGTTAAAATGCATTCAAAGTCTTACATTTATATCCGAAAATTCATGTCTGCTTTTTTATACTTTGTCTTTTAATGAACAACTTTGTGGGAGACAATCAGCTGTTAGCAATATTTTAAAATGAAAATGTTAAGCCATAATAAAAGAGGTCTTATTTTGTTTTTAATTAAATTTAAGAGGGGGATTGTACAACAGATATTAAAAATGCTTTCTTTGTACTGTAACTAATTGAGGTCTTTTTTATTGCTTATTCTGGTGTTCAGTGTGATTTGACTAGGCCGCTGTGTCCTGCAACACTATTTTGTGTTGCAGGAATATGAAAGATTAATGTTGCTTCCTCTGTTGAACAAGTTGCTGCTTGTTGTGGTGCTTTTGAATTCTTCAGTAAGCGTTCATCTCTTCTCATACACAATAAAAGCTTCTTTTATTTGCACAAATAAAAGTAGGGCAACAGGTTTTCGTCTGGATTACAGAGATAATCCATAGACAAAGAAGCACAAACCAGAGTGTAGAAACATGACAAGACCGAAACAGGAGTCAACTCTTAAACATGTAAGGTGCAACACAAAGTTTTCACCCAGGTTTTGGTTTTTAATTCCATTTAATTTATTAGTAAAAGGGATTAAAAACTTCCAGTGGCTTCTAATGAAATTCTGACTTGATAAAGGCGGCAAAATAAAGTAAAAGTGAGAAAAATCCTGGTAATATCGCAAAAAAAAACAACAAAACCCCCTGAATATTTTAGAATGTTTTGAAGCTTTTTTGTTTCAAATCTACTGAAATCTCATTTGCTTATTTCATTAAAATATTTTGTTTAGGTTGCTGTTTATTCAGGAGGTAAAATTTGTAAAAAATACAACAGTTTTTGTAATTATAATTAGAAAGAAAAATACACCATCATGAATCCTTTTCCAGATCCATAAACTCCCAGTAAATCCTCCGCAGGATCAAAACCTGCAATCTCTACAAATAAAATAAGACTTAATCTGTGATTTGCTTTGTTTATTTTCTTATATGAACACAAACGTTTCAAAACAATTCCAGAAAGCTGGAAAAATACTGGGAGGAAGGCGATAAAGATAGAAAATCTCTGTCGGCTTTGGAAGCAGGTCTGAAATGTTTCTTTTCAGTGAAGACAAAACAAAAGAAAAAAAAACTTTTCACAGTGTTATCAAAATACTGTACAAAAAGGAATTACAAATAGAAAAACATGGTTTCTGTGTCCTAATCTGGGATTATGATTAATCCACACATCTGCTTTATGGAGCTCTAAATTTGTCGAGTTAAAAAAGTGAAAATAAGGACAACGCTACTAAAATTTTCCAGTTTGGCACAGAAAAAGTAAGAACATTGAAAGTAAATGGTGTGAAAGGAACTTTGAGGACCTCTGAGTGTGTTGGTGTGTAAAAAAGTGATTTTTAAAAGGCTGGAAGTGAAGTCTGTGGTTTTGTGTAAGGCTGAGGTGGAGATGTGAAGATGACAGAGTCATCAGTACAGATCCTTCCTGGAGCTCAGCAGGGGGCGGCTGGCGGAGCAGGTGGCGCTGCGGATCACCTCCATCCACCTGAAAACCAGCAAAAGGAAACACACTTAGTTTGTGAAGGAAATTAGTTCATATTTTCACTTTGGTTTTTGCAAAGAAGGATTGATGGACGGCTGTATGGATCCATTGGCAATTGGCTGGTCAGTGGATGTACAGATGGACAGGCAGATGATTAGCTGTGCAAATTTTTTTATGTCTTATTGGAGCAAATTAGTTATGAACTTTTCAAAATTTGGAAAACATTTCAGATCTTCTCCTGACATTTCCACCTTTTGTAGGAACCCTGTATGTTATAACTTCTTAACTGTCTTCTGTGGATTAAATAAAACACTCACCTCTGGGTGAAACTAGATTAAATCACTGCTCTTTGTTGAGTGAACACCCACCGTTCAAATGTGTACTCGCTCTCTGATCTGAAGTAGTACACGTGGGATTTAAAGTGAAGCTTGAAGACGTAATCTTTGTGGATGTTCTCGGACTCGGCCGGGACAGTGACGGAGTAGCCCAGGAGAGGGAGGCTGGCCAGAGGGTACTCATCCTGCAGGAACGCCAGACATTGTTAAAGAAATCCCAGAGCGACTCTTCGTTACGCGTTTGCACGTCTTACCTGGTGCGACTTGTAGAAAAAGAGGCTGAAGTTAGTGAAGACCACCCAGAGTTTCTGCCAGCCGTTGCTGTTCTTGAACTTCCTCAGCAGGTTACCTGAGAGCTGGTTCTGCAAACACAAGCGCAGGAAGCCCAAAGCTCATCAAACCTTACAATTTTGATTAGAAAATTGGACAAATTGAGTAAAAAGGGAAAGCTGCTTGCCTCTATTACCATCTACTCTTTACTTTCACAAAACTCTCACCAATTTGACTTGTAGAACAACTTTCTAAACAGAGAAGTGCTTTCCCGGCTGCTGCAGTACCTCTCTGCGCCACCAGATGTCAGTAACAGAATGGCTGCAAACCACAAGGTGAGACTGCGGGGCCTCATGAACTCACTGACCGGCCCTACCGATGCCAGCGTGAGCAGATAAACAAATGGAGGCACAGATGGAGTGGAAGAGGACAGGTGAATAAAGAGAAGACAAGCTGAGCAGAAAACCACACAGAATGAAGCACAGATGAGCGCGGAGAGCAAAGCAGCACCTCCACGGCGACGCTGAAGTCCACCATGGATACGCTGGTGTTGCGATGCCAGCAGACGTGAACGGTGGTGTTGCCACGGTGACTCTGACGCTCGAGGGACGAGCGCGAGCCGCAGAGCTCCTCTTCAGACTCCAGCTCAGCTCCAGCGTCCTCCAAAGGCTCTGAAGGACAAAGACACGCCGTCTGGACGGGTGTTGGAACCAGATTGACTGCTGGTCTACTGGGAGCATCTTACTGGTGTCGGGTGGACTGGTGGACAGCAGCTCGGCGTTTGGGCCGCTGCTCTGTTCTGCCAGGTCGATGGCCATCCTGATGTCCTCCACCCAGCGCTCCATCTCTGCAGCACAACTGCAGGAACAAACAAATATGGCTTCTTTAATTTTTTTCCACCAATGGACTCCTTGGATTTTCATAGTTCAGATTGGCCCATTTTGCACTGCAGAAACAAATATCTTAATACACTTGAAATAAGACACTAACTTACAACTAAGTTTTCTGCAAATATTAGGAGATTGTTTTAAGAAAATAATTACTTAATATTGATTTTAAAAAGTACTAGTTCTATTAGCAGATTATTTAACTTATAAAAAGGTAAAAATGTCTTCATATTAGTGACAGAATCTGTCAATGGAGCAAATAGTTCTTTCCCAATTTTAAGAAACTAAGTTTAAAAAAAGCTCCTTTAGTTTGTTTTGTCTTATTTAGAATGTAGTAAGATATTTTCTCTAGTTACGCAACCAAAAATACAACTTCTGTTTATGTGGCCTTTGAATTCACAGTCTGTGATTTTTTATTTTCTTTATTACAAGAATAAAGTCACAGTATTACAAGAACACAGTTTGAGTAAAACGAGAGATGATGCAAGATTAAGGCGCTAAGATTACCAGAATGAATTCGTAATTTTGAGAAAATGTCAACATGAAAATAAAAAATTATGAATGTTGAGCATCTTGTGAAGTTATGATTTCAAATTTCAACTCATAAGTATCAGATTTGAAAGGATAATTTCAACGACTGAATGACTAAAGGGAAAGCGACTTTATAAAAATATTTTCTGTCATTTGTTTTTCTTTTTCAGAAAATAAAACTAGAGATGGTATATAAAAAAAGAAAAAGTTTATTTTAAGCCTCTAGAGGAATAAAAACAGCTGAGATGTGTCGTTTTCCTCACCTGGCTGCCACCACCACAGACTGCCGCTGGCCAAAGAGCGTAAACGAATGAGGGACGCCCCACTCCTCCTCACTTTCTCTGATCTGAAAAACAGAAGCAGAAATGCATTAGAAAACACACACAATAGATTTGAATCTGATCAACAATTGTTATTTTGATCTTATTATTGATCACACACCGTCATGCCGTACAGCGGCAGCTGGCCATGAACCTTAAACTGGTTGGATGGAGTCGTTCCTCGACTGGTGTACATCAAACAATCACTGAACTGGAGGAAACAGGAAGCGGTTACAACATTCCTACACGCCATCGTGCAAAATACAAGATTTATGTGACATTCAATTACATTTCAAACAAATTTAATGCAAAAATTTACTTTGTATGTATAAAGAGGCATCTACAGAGACCAGGCAGAAGGAAGGGAAGAAAACAAGGAAGGGAGGAAGGAGACAAGAAGAAGAAAATGAGACAGGAATTAAAGACACAATAATGATGAAAGGAATGACAGAGAAATCAAGGAAAGAATGAAAAAAAGAGAAAAAGATGGAGAGAAGGAAAGGAAAAAGGACATAAGAATGAAAAAAGGAAGGAATGAGGAACTACAGAAGGAGGCAAGGAAAGATGAGAAGGACAAAGATGGAAATGAGGAAAAACAAAAAGGAAAAAAAGACAAAAAGGAATAAAATAAGAAAAAACAAAGGAAACACCACAAACAGGTGTCAAAAGGTAGAAAAGAAAAACGTAAAAAGTAATGGATGTAGGAAAAAGATGAGGGAGGAATGAAGAAACTGGGGGAGAAGGAAAGGAAGGAAAAAAAGAGGACAAGAGCAGCAACTTCTGAGGACTGAGGTGTGTAAATATCCCTGTGTTCAGTTTTCTGGAGCAGCAGTGTGAAGTGAGTGAAGCTGTGATTGGTACCAGGAAGAACATCCTCTGCTGCAGACCTTTCCCTGACAGCTTGCTGAGGCAGCCCAGCCTGATGAACTCCTGCAGGCACAAACACAAACACAACCCGTCAGCTGGAGTCCAGCAGACCTGAGGAGGCCACAGCGTGGAGGAAGACGCACCCTGCCAGGCGTGACGAGGTTCTCCACGCCGGTCAGATCCTTCCTCAGCTCCAGCAGCTTCTGGAAGTTCTCCATCTTCATCATGATGCCCTGCAGCTGCAGCGCTGTCTCCGAGATCTCTGCCAGGGCGGCTGGAGGAGCGGGGGCAGCCGGGTTTTAGAGGGGCGACGGCGGGGAAAAGGCGGGCGGAGACGAAACGAGGCGAGGCCACTCACCTCTGCTGTCCCTGAAGTCGTCGTGGGTGGGCGGGTAGTGCTTGCAGAGCCTCTCCAGGATCAGCTTGTAGTGCAGCAGGCGGTGCAGCGGCCGCAGCAGGAAGATGTAGAGCGGCAGGTAGCAAACCCTCTGCTGCTCAAAGTCCCTGCACACGGCCTCCACCTTACGACTCGACCTGGACAAAGACTCACACTTAACGCTTGGTAAGCCCTGAGCTACACTGGGGTTGCTAGGCAACCACACTGGGCTCTCCTGGGGTTGCTAGGTAACGGCGGACTCAACAATCAGGAGGTTTCCTGACACAAAGAGATACCAACTTACCACCAACTTATTAGAAACAATAGAAATCAAAATGGAAGAACAAAAACATGCAAAATGTGAAATTTGCAAAATTGATCCAATTTAAAAAGGTCAGACTGGTGCCTGACCAGTAAGTTTAAAGTCCACAAAACCTCACAACTTCAGAGCTGCTCTTATGCTGCGTTCCAGTTGAACTCTGAACTGGGAAATTCCAACTTCCCATTTGAAGAAAATCAACTGGAACGCAGATTTTCCACTGGGAACTCCAACTACCCTAGTTAGGATTTGTAAAAAAGTGGATTTGTGTTTCAATATGGCCGCTCCTCGGCGGTAGAAACATGTTCATTTTACAACACACACATAAAAAGTGAGTCTAACATCAATGATACATGCAGAGCCTGCAACTAGAAACTGAAAAATCCAATCCTGTTCAAGGAATCAAATATGGAAATTCAATCAGAAATAGAAAGGAAGTTTCACAAAAACTCTTTCAACTGAGAATTTCTTATACTTTTAAGTTAGTTAGGGAGGAATATTTAAGATACATCATCTGGAAATGATCACTGTAGTTGTTTGTATATTTTGTTTTGTCCTATTGTTAAAATCTAATAAATGTTAAAAATAAAGATGCAAAGAAGCTGGCTAGCTAACTAGCAGGGGTGTATTAGCAGCTAGTTTGCCTCAACGAATGAAGATATTTGCAGGCAACTCAAACTTTTGACTGACAGAAAAGTCTCACAAAAAAAAAAAAAAAAAAAAGTAGAATATATGAGATTAAATAGTCCTGAGATTATTTATTTTTGTAAATTAATTTGAGGCCTTAATTTAATTCTGCTGCCGTACCTACAAGCTCGCTCCAGCTCCACCAGGCACTCCGAATGCTTCTGCAGATGAACCGTCAGCTGCTGCAGGAACAAAAGGAAGCGATTAGATCTGCAATCGCCACAATCTGAGAGGAAATCAGACGAACTCTCACCCTCAATCCCTGAATGTTCTTCAGTAAAATGTCTCCGATTCGTTGATAATCTCCTTTGATGTGAGCGTTGGACCGACCCTCCCTGCAGGAGGAAGAGCATTTATTATTGATTCATGTGCAGTTGCATGTAATCTCCACAAGAGGGCAGTATGAGATAAATTTCACACACACAGAGGAGGAAAACTTCACCTTACAGACTTCCAGACACCAGAAAGCAGGAATTTAAGGAAATGAGGACTTCCTACGAGGCTCTAAACCAAAATAAAGTTTATATCCCTCTGTAGGAGGAGAACAGCAGAAGAAGAGAGCTCACCACTGAGCCAGCCGCTGCTCCGTCTCTTTGAGGAATCCCTGGTGAAACCTGTAGACGGGATCGTAGTGGGAAGAGATCAGGTTCTTAACGGCGTCTGGAAAGGCTTCATCTTTCCCTGCAGCTTTCTGGAAGAACTGGGAGCAGAAGAAGACACAGCAGAGAGGAAATTAGCTAAATTAGCATGAAATGGTAAAATACGAAGAGGAGACTTTTGACACATTAACTGAAAATATTCCAGACTCCCAGAATTCTCAGTATTTGTTTTATATTTAAAAACACTAACGAAGGAAGGAGGACACAAGAAACACAAGGAGGAAGGAGATGAGAAAAGAGCTAAGGAACAAAAACAGCAAGCTAGGAAGGAAAGAAAGGAGGAAGGAGAAAAGGGAGGGAGGGAGCGAGAAGAACGACAGAGAGGTCAAGAGGTCGTCCAGCTTGCCTTTCTTCCACTTCCAACAGAAAACTGATGTCAAACTGGAAAAATAAAAGAACAAAAATGACAGCAGAGAGATTTTCTCCACAGGAAAGGTCAGAGGTCATGATGGACTTCAGAGCAGTTGTTTGAACCTGAAGTTATTTTAGTTAAAAACACAGAAGAGTTAAACCATACAAGCCACGCTGTGCTGCCCTCTAATTGGGAGATTTATGATGCAGAAACAGAAAGGAGGAAAAGGAGAGAGAGAGAGAGAGAGAGAGAGAGAGAGAAAACGATCTGAAAGGAAAGTTTAAAACCTGCAGAGAAACCGAACTGCTGCTGCAAAGACGGGTTGAAGGTTAAAGGTCTCAGAAAACAAAAAGTCACGATTTACATTAAAAAACTAGAGATTTAAAAAGAATGATAGAAAGAAAAGAAGAAAAACAAAGAGGAAAAAGAAAAGAGAGAGAAAAAAGAACAAAGAAAATTAGAAAGAAAGAAAAACAAAGAGGGAGAAAGAACAAGAGAAACAAAAAGTCATAGAAGAAAAGAAAGAAAACAAGATGGAGATAAAGACAAGAAAAACCAACAGAAAAAATAAAAAAGCAGAAAAGAACAAAAGAGAAAACTGGAAAGAAATAAAATGAAAAAAAGAACAAAACAAAGAAAGCAAACAACAAAAAGAAAAAGAGAAAAGAGGCAGCAAAAGAAACAGAAAAAAGAAAGCGAACACAAATATGGCAGATGGAAGGAAGGACAGAACATGATGACAAGAAAGGGGAGAAAATGTTGGAAGAAAGGAAAGAAATGATGGAGAGAACATTTAGTTATATTTAACAACATTCCACTCCTCTTTCTTTTCCTTTCCCACTTTAACAGATGTGGAAAATCCTCCATTCAGAGTCCAGATTTATCAGAGTGGGTCAGAAATATTTGGCCGAACCGTTTCTGAGGAATTCGTCCATCAGAGCAGAGAAAGCGACGACGTGTCGGCTAAAACCTGGTTCAGTTCTCACCTCAGTGATGACCTGCAGGTCCTTGAGGAACGTCCGCTCTGTGGTCAGCAGCTCTTTGGCCATGAAGTACGCTTTGTCTGTGGGAAACTTCTGGACACAAGCACACACAGCACATCTAGCACATCTACATCTACACAGATCATCACCAAATCTACATAGATCATTACAGTAGGAAGAAAATTGTAAAAATGTTCTATAAATAAAAAACTTCCCATGACTATGAAAACCTTTAAATGTAAAATAAAAACATTCAGCATGGTGGTGGCAGCACCATGCTGTGGGGAAAACATCTTTATAGATTGGTAGTGGCAGTATCATGCTGTGATGCTGTGAGGTGTATTCTCTGCTTTTTGTTGTCCTATTGTAGCCAAATTATAAAACAATGGAGTATATTTGCTAATTTTCTTCTTTTTTTGATTCATCCAATCAAAGTCTTTGTTTTTCCGTTTCTAAGCACACCTTCCTCCTCGCCTCCTCTTCGTCATCATGGCGGACGTATCCGGCCTCGATGAGCAGCGGACTAGTGAGCGGCGACAGCGGCTGACCCCCTAAAAGCTGACACACATCCGCCATGCTGGTGACGCCCCTCTCCTGATCCTCCCCTGGGCCGCCGCCGTTCGGAACCAAACGAGGACTTTCCTGCGGAGATTCCTTGTAATCGGAGCCGTCTGAACGTTGGGAATGGAAAACACAAATGGGGAGGAGGAGAAAGTGGACAACAAGGCAAACAGTTAATCAGATTGTGTGAAAATTAAATTAAAGTTCAGTTTTATTTTGAATTTGGTGAACTGGGTTGTGAAACTTTTGGTTTTCTAGATACTAGATAAAAGCATTAATTTTTAAAATGATTTTCTAATTGAAAGCATTTTTTAATGTGGGTTCCTACACATTTTAAACTCAATTTTCCAGAGTTTTCTGTCCTTTACATTAATTTAAAAATATTAAATTTTAACATTTGCTATTAAGTTATTACAAATAAACGAAAGGGAGGAAGAAAGAAAAAATTACAAAGTTAAGGATGTAGGAAACTTAGGTTGGCGGGAGCGAAGGAAGAAACTGAGGAAGGAGATGAGGAAAAAAGGACAACTTAGGAAAGGAACTAAGGATACAAAAAAATAATAAAAAGGACACAAGAAGGAGAAATATGGAATAAAGGAGGGAAGAGATTAGTGGTAGAAACCAAAGATAGGAAAGAAGGAAACAAGGGAGAATAAAAAGTGAATAAAAAAATAAAGTCTGTAAATCTAATTATATTTTTGCAAACTTATTTTCTTTTTCCACAATTATCCAAACTGGAAAATATTAAAATCCAGTTCCAGACTGCGTAGGAACACTGAATAAATTACATCTACTAAAACAAAACCAAAACATGAGATAAAATTAACAATTTTTAGCTTTAATCTCAACTTCCAAGAGAAACGTACTGATGTTCAGTCATGCAATGAGTAGGAAAGGGAAGTAGGTCAGGGCATAGCGGGGATCTGAAGCCGCAAATTGAGTCTTAGTGGGGAATCTGAAATATGCATGTTACAATTAAATACTAGAACTACACAAACATCTCCCATTAGACCGTAGAAACCAGCTACAAATACTAGCACTACTACTAGTACTACTAAACTACATGATTCTAAATTCGACTGTATACTTGCCCAGTTCTGTAAAGTTTCCACTGCTATACATCAAACTGCATCATGGGTAAAACCATCGCAACCAGTGAGTGCAGATCTATGCAGCGGTGCTATGAGAAAAAAACTCCATGGACAAATAACTCTAGACACAACACAAACATGCTAACAGGAAGACTACATCTACCACAATGCAACACAGGGGGAGGGGTCACAGTTCAAACAGAACTCTGGAGTCCCTTTTTATGTTAAACAATGTTTTTTTTTTATTAACACTAGTGCACCACAAACAGATTAAAGAGTGAGACGAATGAAAGAAAAAGGAGGAAAAGTCATAGAAGCAACAAATAAAACATCCAGCAAGAGTTTGGTGATAGATGTGAAGGAACAGCGCTGCAAAAGTGATAGGAAACGAGTGAAGCTGTACATATTTATCAGAAAATTATCATTATTCAGATTTAGGAAGGGTTTTTTTTTTAGATTTTTGGTGATTTAGTCAGCTTTAAAAGTAGAAAATTAACATGCAAACAGGAGCAGTCGCTAATGTTTTAGTTAGCAGCAACACGGCAAGGCTAGCTAACGTCTTTTTAAAAGTAGCCAGCTAACAGCAGAAAAACATGCAGATTTAATCCTAACACTCCATTTTTCACATTTTTATTAACTTCATTTCATATTAGTTCAATATATGGAGAATAACTGGTATACTTTCTGGGTGATACCATTAGCGTAGCTTTGTTAGCCAGTTAGCTAAGCTTACAAAGAGACTGGATTGAGAATTTTATAAAAGTTTTGGTTTCAATAACGCTACAATTTTATATAACAGTTCTTATAGTCACGACAATTTAGCTGTTTTAAAATATTTCACACAAAAAAAACAGGGACATTCAACAAATATTGCTACGCTAAGCTAAATGCTACAGAAAGAAGTAACCAGTGTAAGGTGAAGTTAAAAAAATGTAAATAAGTTGCAAAATAACCAAAATACACCTGCTTCCATTAAAAACACATTGTACTGTTTATTTAACTTTAATTCTTTGTAAACTGATACTTTGATATTTATGATCTCTTTTAAGCTAAGCTAAATGAGTTAAGCTAAGCTAACTGGCTGTTAGCATTAGCTGGTACCCCATATCTAATGCTATTTAACTTCCTAAAAGATCAATTTATTCCCTTTATTCACCAAATATCAGGACAACTATGTAATAATAAGAATAAAGAATAATTTTAGTATTAAAGTGGTAAAACTAACAAATTTGGTTCGGATTAAGTCCATAAACATACAAATTACAGCATGAATACAAAATCACAGAAGCCTGTTACAATGTAAGGACATTTAAAAGGCCTTTTAGGTAGTTAAAAAATCCAGAGAGCCAGTGGAAGTGGTTAGTATTAAAAAACAATTGATACTTTTTCTAGATTTATCAAATTTAGATGAGGCAAAAGCAAATTTATTAAGAAAAAAGATAGCAGAAAAACACATCCCGAAGCTCCAAGATTTCTTTCAACCTAAAATAACCCTAATGTGCCATGACAGTTACTGTACACTGTACATTCAGTTTCATTAAAATGATAAAGTAGAAGCATCAGTAGAATTGAGTGGTAGCAAATGCAAATATGAAACAGGCAAAGTGTAAGGACGGCACAGTGTGGGACTCGGCTCCAGTATCCCTGTGTTTATACATGTTTTCAAGCTCTGACAACACGCAGACTTCTGAATCTGACAACATAAACGCCTCGTTTCTCAAATATATCTTCTGTACACTTGCATAATTGCATTATTATGAACTTCACTGGTCTGTCTGTCTTCACCCTCCCACTCTGTTTACAAGAAAACTGGAGCTAAGTCGCACAAATCCAAAACACAACGGATTCCTAAATGTTTGAAATAAACGCGGTGCAGGTGATTTACTCAGCAGGGAAAAGCGATTGAAAGGCACAACTCCGAAAATTAAGAAAAAAACATAAAGAACATGTGCTTGGTTATGTTTGACTGCATAACCTGCATCTCAAACATTTTGAACCATTGTGAGCCCCTCAACACACACAAAGTGAGCAAAAAGCAGTAAAGTGACACTTTTCCAGCCTGGTTAACATGCATTCATAGAAACAGAAAGAAAAGCACAGTGCATTTCAAAGCAGAAAGTGTTTTGTTTTTTCAGAAGGAAGCAGGGAAAAAAGTCAAACATCTTCCACATTTAACCCAAACAGATTTGAAGCAGTACATTCGTGAACAATATGAAGCAAAAATAACCTCAAATTGATGTGAAATACTGGCTTGAGCTGAATTTGCTTGTTCCAGTGAGAGCAAAAATAAAAGTGGAGAACAGGCAGCCGAACGGGCAACAAATGACAGATGGAGATGAGGAGCCTCCCATAAACTGCAGTTTGAGGTGAGGAAAGAGCAGCTGAACTGAGTGAAAGGTAACATTCAGATTTAATTGCCGAGTGTGGAGTTCATGCCAGGGGCCGAGCCAAGCACAAGCAGGCAGCTATGGGTGGTGCTTCTGAGTTACAGTGAGGAAAACAAAGAGATGTGAAGGAAAAACAGAAAATGTATCACAAAATCTGACTGTTTCAATTCAAAGCTAAACAATCTCAGTCGAGGATATATATAAAATAAGTTCTCTAAAGTCTTCACATCAGTGCTACTACGAAGTTAAAAAACATGAAAAATACTTCCCTCCTTTAATGCAACATGCATCCAGCACAAATTCACAGGAAAACATCTGTTAGAGGAAAATATAAGTGTGCAAATCCTTATACTAATTGCTTTATGCAACTTTTAGGATGTCAAAAAGTATTAGTTTATGGATGTGCACACTTATGCAACCTCATTATTGCAGCTTTTGCATTTTTTTATTGACTTTTCTCTAATAAAATCTAATAAATGCTGCATGACAGGTAGAAAAACACCTTTAACAGATCTCCTGAGCAAACATCCATATCAGAGTTAAAGTAATCTGAAATAATTAACAAAAAGTGCTCAAAAGGACCTCTTCTGCCACTTTAAACACTAAAATACAACCCATTCTCTGGGAAAACATATACAGTTAAACAGGGCTATAATTAAGATCAACCATTTCTTTAAATAAACTGAGCTGCTCACAACTTTCCCTCTCTAATGCCCCAATAAAAACCTCTAAGGAAAACTGCTATTGCACAATACAAAGTCAAACTCTAAGGTTTTATTTCACGCCACAAACATGGACACAGAAAGAGATTCATGTCAAAAATCAACGCCTCTAAATAAATCAGTTTCTCCTCAATAAGTCAAGAAATCGCTCTAATTTATCAGCTAAATATCAACAAACCTAACATTCCTGCTACACAGAAGAGACTGATATAAATATAATCAACGCTAAAAGAAACAGCTGGAAGACTTGCAGAAATAATCCTAACTAGCAGCTCCAAATGTGAGCTTTAAGATTTCCTTCTAAATACAAAGTTTTTAAGTTATGGCACATTGTTCCCCTTAAAAAAGGTTATTTACGCGGAAATTGTAACTATTTACAAGACTGTCGTCACAACAACAAGATAAACCAGCATCAACAGCAGGTTCAGACGGAAAAAATAAAACAGAAGAAAGTGAAGTAGAAAACGACAGATTTCTGTTAAAAATGGTCAATTTTACAATTTAAAAAATGCAGTTAAACTTGGTCAAAATCTGTAATACAAACTGTTTTATAAAGAGTTGTGAAAAGTTTACTAAAACGTTTTTCCTCTACTTTCAGAGTTGTGTGAAAAAATGAGGACACTCCATGAAAACGTGTGTTTTCTAAAATAGTGAAGTAATTTAACTTCTGAAAAAGTCAAATTACAAATTTATAATTTCTAGTGAGAAATAAATTAATAAAATGGATAAAAAAAATATCTCACAGACATATTAGTATTATCACTTATGGAGAAAAATTTCTCATCTGATTTATTTTTCATGACAGATTTCAGTTAATTAAAAAACCCTGAAATGTTAGTTTAACCATTTTCATAAATAAGAAAATTTGAAGATATGATTAAATGAAATCTTTTTGTGAAATTTAGTGATAAAAAAAAAAATCACATTTGAAGAAACTTATGTCAAATAGGAATGTTTTTCAAGAAAAGTATTTGTGGCCATTACCTTAAAAAATAAGTAATAAATAGTTATTTTTAACACAATAAGGCCACAAAATGTAGAATATTACTTATTTTAGTTTCTGTGTTTAGTGAGTAAAACATGATTATTTAAATCTCTTAATTTTCCAGAGAACACAATATTTAATGAAGCGTCCCAGATTCTCCACATGACTACATCCAGATACTTAAAAGGTAAATAAGTCAAACTGTAGATTAAATCAAAGTCTGGTTGTATTTTCCTGCTCAGCAGCTAAAAACCTGACCAGCCACGTCTTCCTCACTGAACCGGTACCGCCGCTCCCGCTCCTCGTCGGCCGGCAGACTCCCAAACTTTAGCTTCCCGTCGGTGGCGCTAACCGCCGCGGGGTTACCGTACAGCAGCGGCTGGCTGTACGCGCTGCTGCCGGTGTCAGACTCCGTGTCGCTGGTGTCTGTGCCGCTGCTGGTGGACCCGTCAATCATTTGGACCGGCTGACTCAGTGTGTTGTTGTTGTTTGGTTTTTGGCCAAACAGCCGCTGGGCCGCCGCGTTCGACCGGGCTTGACCCGGAACCGTGAGATTACTGTTAGCTATCGCGGCTTTTCGCTCCGTCGGGGCGGAGCACGGGGTTTCCGCTCGGCGTATCGGGGTGGAGGTAAGCTGGCTGAGGATGAACGGGTCGGTGTCGGAACGGTTCCGCATGATGTTGAGGTTATACGGTTTGGACGGATGTGGCGGCGTGCGGTTCGAGAGGATCGGGGAGTAGCTGCCGTAGTGGGACGACGGCGGGACGGCGGGAGCCTCAACGGCGCCGGGCCGCTTGCTAAAATAATGACCGCCGTCATCCCACCGCGACCCGACGCGCGGCTGACCGTGCCCGTTTGTCATTTCGGCACTGAGGGAATTGGTCCGCGGGTGGAAGCTGCTGATGACCGGGCTGGAGCACTGGCTCCGAGTCCCGGTCCCCAACGGGCGAAAAACGCCGGCGCCGCGCTTGTCTCGGCTCTGGAAGATCTCGTCCAACAGCGTGCTGTGGAGCGGCAGGCGGCTGTGGAAGGAGCCGCCATTGGACAGGACCTCCTCTGCATTTCTGTTTCCCATCACCCCCTGCTGCATCACCCCCTGGTGGTTGGTGTGGTAGAACCCGTTCACCACCCCGAACAGACCCCCATCTCTGCCCTCATCCTCATTGCTGTCGTTTGCGCTGCTGTGGCCCCTGGGGGCCCTGCCGCTCTTCCCCACCTCGCATTCGCTGTCTATGTCGCTGCAGTCTATGTAAGGAATAGAGGAGCTGCTGCCTTTGTTTGCCCTGCAGGTTGGACCTGGGTTCAGGAGGTGCTGGCCCGCTCCGTTGTGGTACTGTCGGCTCGGGTCCGAGTTGAGGACGCTGTCGGGGAAGCCGTTGGTCGGAGGCTCCTCTGTTCCGTTGGTTTTGGCCGAGTCGGGCTGGTCTGCTAACAGGACAGATGTGGCACTCTGCAAAATATACCAAGAAAAACAAGTGATATAAACGATGATATTGTTGTTCATCCTCAATAGCATAAAATATCACAAATTCACCTCTCAAAGAACATTTAACACTGGAACCGGAAGACAAGATAAATTTGGTATCAACCACAGCATAATTTATCTCAATTTGGTTTGATTTTGTTAATGTGGAGCTCATTTTAATTCATCATGTGATTAATTTATTAATTATAGCAGTAGGTGAGGCAGGAAGGTGTTTTACCTCTTTTGGCACTTGGGATCTGAAGGAAGACGAGTGAGGCGACATGCTGCTGCTGGACAGAACCTTGCTGTGTTTCCTGTGAAAACGGGAGGCGACACCAGGTCAAAGCATGCGCCACTAATCAACTAACCCACCAGGAAAATCTGATTACAGCCACACAAGGGTCTGTCTGAGAAACTGGAGCAGAACCAGGACGCTTCTTCACCTCTCAAACGGGACTTTCTTCAGCTCAGAGTCTTTCAGGTGGTCGATGACCTGCTTCTGCGTTCTCCCGCTGGAAGAAAAATGAATCTAAATGTAAGTTTAAGTAAAAGAGACAGAAGAAAAAGCAGTTTCTGGGTTCTGGCTCACCTGAACCGGAATGAGGAACCCCTGGTGAAGAGGATGGGCTTGGGTTTGGGTTTGGGCTCCTCGAAGAGTCTGAAGAAGGCGTGGTATTCAACGCAGATCTTCCAGAACACCTTGCAGCAGTCCCTGCTGGCCATGGCGAACTCCAGTGTGTCGTGGTGGGAGTTCTGCTGGACGACACCAAGAGTTATGAAAAGTATGGACTCAGAGGAGTGGAAAACAAACGCACCTTTATTCTCAGGTTTTTTTTTTGCAAAAACTAATCAAACTGAACATTTTTCTTAAATGAAGAGGAGGGCAGAGTACCCAGAAAATGTATTCAAGAGTAGCACTACAACATATTTTTACCCGTGTAGAAGTAAAGTGACTGTCTATCTTAATAAAACTATTAAGTGGTTTTAACTGAAGAAAACAGTTGAAAAGCTTCATCTTTTCAAGATTTCAACAATATAAACTCTGATCTTAGATGGACTTACAGAGGGGTCGGCTCTCAGTTTGATGAGGAACCTTTTACGCTTGAAGCTGAGCTTGCGAATCTTGGACCAGTTGAAAGCGTTGATTTTTGTGTAACCCTGAACGAGAAACAGAAACCAACTGAATGCAGCCAGTTCTACTGCAAAAAGAAGAAACTATTATACAAATTTTAGAAAATCACATAAACATTTTGGGACAAGCAAGCAAGATAATATTTAAGGAATTAACGTTCCTAAAGTTTCTGCAAACTTTAAGGTCATTTTTTGTTTAGTTTAAAATTTAAAACATAACTTTCTCATGAATTTATGGATTCTGTTGTTTCAGAATCCATAAAATCCTGACGGAGGGAAAAAAAGATTATTTGGACTAGAAAGGAGATTCAGGATTTATTAATGTAAGACAAGAAGATGCAAGGAAGGACACAAGGGTGGAAAGAAGGGTGCAAGGAAGAAATAAAGGAGACAAAGAGGAAGGATTGCAGGAGGGAAGAAGGAAGAATATAAGATTTGACACAAAACAGGAAGGATACAAAGGAGAAGGGTGGGAGATAAAAAGATAAGGGAGGACACAAGAAAGGAAGGAGAGAGTGAAGTATCATAAAAAGGATAGAATGGAGAATACAAGGAAGAAAGGTAGAACACAAAAAAGTCAGAACAAAAAATAAAGAGGTGAGATACAAGATAGGAAGTAGGGTGCAAATAAGAACAGAGAAATGATACAAGAACGGAAGGAAGGGCACAAGGAAGGTAGAAGTCAAAAAAGGATTAAAGATAGGAAGTAGGATGCAAGTGAGGATGGGAGAAAAGATACAAGAGTGGAATTAAGGACAAGGAAGAAAGGAGTGACATTAAGTAGTGAGGGACACAAGGAAGGACAGATCATTAGACTGCAGTCCTTCATGTCCGACAGCTTTCAGGTGCATCTCTGCTTCTGTGAACCGGAACCACACATTTGGGTCTCTAGCAGGATTCTGTAGAACTTCCCTTACAAATTGAGCTGCTGCCTTCTGGTGTGTTTGGACCAGAACTTGGTGGAAGATCCTACCTGGAAAACCAAAACCCCGGTGTGCGCCACCGTCAGGCTGAGCTTCGTCCCCTCTCTGTCCTTGGCAGGGTACAGGCGGACGCCGTACATCTCCAGCCGCCGAGCGATTTCCAGCAGCTGGTAGTCCGACTCCGCTGGAGTCTGCCCTCTGTGGAAGAAAAGCCTCACTCAGTTGAAATGAAGTCCAAAAGCTGCAGCTTTAAATCCAAACAGAAACCCACTGCACATGTCCTAAAACAACAACAGGATCAGACGGAGGCGCCTGCTGCAGGCCGGAAAGAAACCTGCCGCAAAAAGAGCTTTGTTTCCTCGCAAAATCTGAAAATCGCTTCCTGTTTCCTGTATGAGCGCCTGAATTAGCCACTTCCTTCCTGCGTCAACAAAGAAGGAGCTGAGGGATTGGAGCGAGGGAAAGCCAGTGGTTTGTTTCTCTGTCTTTATCTGTGCTGGGGGAGGGGAAGTGCGCCTGGTTTGTAAATGTTAAGATTGCAGTGGAGGTCTGTGGAAGCTGAAGGGACTCACACATGTTGGCGGTGGCAGTCGATGATCTTGTCTCTGATGGCGTCCTGGTCAGGAAGATACTTGTTGTGCAACAGGTGCTGCCAGCTCTGCGTCTCGTCAAAGTCTCCGATCTCGGCTGGTGGGAAAGACGGAGGGAAAAAAAGATTATTTGGACTAGAAAGGAGAAAAAACTGCCAGAAAAAAACGAGCAAAATCAAATAGTTTGAAAAGTATGAAGAAAACTGATAAAAGAAGTAAATTTGTACAAATATAAGAGTACATCCTGTCTGTTTTCAATCGGATGGATGGACAGATGGACGTTTTGACGAATGGCTGGACGACTGATTGGATGAATGAATGAATAGATGGTTGGACGGAAGGATAGAGGAACTAATGAACAGATAATTGGATGGTTGGATTGATGATGGATGGATGAAATAATGAATGTGTGGTTGGATGGCTGGGAGAGATTAAAGGTGGATGGATGGACAAAATGGATGGATGAAAGGTTTGACAGATGGCTGACTGGATGCATCAGTTGTACAGGAAATGACATGTAAAGACATTCTTGTGGATAATATTTTCTATTCCAGACTGATTTATTCTCCTAAATCTGCAGAGATTACAAAACTCCTGGAAAAATCCTTTGAATTGTGTTTGATTTATAGTCAGGTATTCAGAGACGGAAGCCTTTTTGGATCAAAATTGCTAGAATCAGACCAGAGACATTTTCTGACATGAAGAACTTCCAGTAAAAACGCAGAAATCCTAAAAAATCTTCTTAAATATTCTCAGAGCACAAACAGACTTAAGCAAATTATTAAGATATTTCTAACAGAGAGCAGCTGATTGCCTCTCCATGATATAAATGAAAATGACTTTATTTTCTATATTGTGTTAAAATGGCGGCTGGATAAGGAAGTGAAACCTGTGTTTTACTCACACTGAATGATGTGGGAAACCATGAGGGCGGCGCTGGTGTCGTTGCAGATCAGACGACCGCAGGCCAGGTCGCGTTTGATCTGCAGGGCAAACAGATACCTGGAGAACAGCAGGACAAAAAACATCCTTACATCAGGAAATGATCAGATGGTCAGATTAGATCAGCTGGAAGGAACAAGTCATGATGCAGCAACAAAACAGCTGATTTAATACAAGAACCGCTCATAAAATTTACATTTCAGTCCAAATCTGCACATTTGTTCATGTTTAGTAAATATGACAAAGCAAAAAATTATCTCTGAATATGTTGGACCATTTCAGCAACAATAGTCTGGGTTTATGTTAAACATTTTGTCACATTACAAACTAAAACATCAGTGTTTTAGGAAGGAAGAAAAGAAGGAATGAAAGAAGGAAGGAAGTACCTAAAGGAAGAACGAGGACATATTGAGAGAAGCAAGGAGGGGCATAGAAAAGAAAATAAGGAGGACACTTTGAAAGGAAGGAATAAGGAAAGAAAAATGGAAAGAAGGACATAGAAAAGGAAGTAGGGAGAACACATTGAAGGGAGGGAAGTAAAGGCAATGTGGAAAAGAAGGACAAATGGCAGAACAGAGGGATGAAAAATAAGGAAGAAGAAAAACAGTAAGGCAAGGAAAGATGGAGGACATGAGGAAGGAAAGAAGGAAGGGCAAAGGTTGTGAAAAAACAAAAACTGAAGAGAGGACAGATAGAGGGAAAGAAGGATGGAAGAAATGATAAAACAAATGATGGAAGAGACAAGAAAGGACTTAAGGAGGGTAGGACACAAGGTAGAAAAGAAGAAAGGAAGGAAGGAAAAAAGGAATTAGAGAAGGAAGGACAGAGGACAAAAAGAAGGAAAGAAGATAGGACACAAGAAAGGAAGGAAAGACAAAAGGATGAAAGGACAGTAGGAAAAAAGAAAAAACAGAAGAAACATAAGAATGGAATAAATGAAGGACAAGAAATTAAATACTAAAAGAAACAAGTAAAGGACCAGTGAATCGGGAATAAAATCAGGAAAAAATAATAATACATTTCTAAACTCTAATTTATTTTTTCACACATTTCCAGATGTTTCTACCAATCTGACCAAACACAGGAAGAGCAAACAGCTGCCAGCTCACTTCCTGTTCCCTCTGAGTAAACAGGAAAAGAGAAAAGACCAGGAGCAGAAAAACTAAAACCTACAACAACTGGTTTGTTAAGAAAGAAATCCCCAAAGTGACAGAAATATTCTGGGAGCTGCTGCATCATGGGAAAATGCTGGAGGTCAGAGGTTGGTGGCGAGAGCTTGGACAAACATCTGGGCCGGCTTGGACCGGATTATCAGACTAAAAGCAGAACAGGAGTTTCTTTTTTAGTTGCTATGAAGCAAAAAAAAGTTTTACAAGGAGCCTGGTTCCCAGATCCCACAGTCAGGCTTAAAGTGTCATCTTAAAATATCTGAATATTTGACAAGATATCATTAGAAACATCCAGAAAACATGGTTAGAAGAGTATAGGTGTGGTTTCTGTGAAAACCTACCGAGTCAGCTCCTCCATGAGCTGCGTGTGGTCAGGAGGGAAGAACTTCACCACAAAGCGAAGGATGGTGTTTTTAGGTCCTGGAGGAGAGAAATTATGGGCTAGAGAGGAAGTGGAGACGTGGGAAGAAAGAACGACAGAGAGATAAATGACAGATTCTTACGTCTGATCTGCTTCAGCGCCGGCTTCAGGAGGTCCAGCCACACCTAAGAGCAGAAAACACTCCATTACATCACGTAGCGCTGCTACGCTAACCGGGAGCAGGCTAACAACTGTTAGCATCACAACACAACACATCGAGTTAAAATTCATCAACCTGTTCTACACATCGAGTTGGTGCCACAAAGGCTGACATGTTAAATCACAACTTGAGGCCAAAGGTAAATTCAAAGTCAGACCTGATTAAAACTTTGCTTCATATTAGGGAAATTAAATTGTAATAATTTGTATCAAATTATTATAATTAGCACCAGTTAGGCTAATTCAGGAGATAGCCTGAATTAGCCTGGCTGAAAGAGTTAAATGCAAAAGCACAAACTTTGGAGCTGAACACATCATTACTCCTGAAAATGGAGGTCATTAAAGAGGTTTATTATATCCAAATAGAATCTGAGAGCTAAAAATGATACTAATAGCTTTAAAAATGTAATAAAAACATTGTAGAGTGGAGGTTTAGATTTGTATTATTTATTTGACTTCATGTTATTCGATCCTCAAAGAACAGTTCAGCTTTCATAGGAGCCAGACAGCTTCTTCTTTTCACTACATGTTTGTGCTCTAATGGAGTTTCAACTGCAAACTACAGACACATCCAGTCTGCAGATCATTACAAACAGCTGCTGCTGCTAGAAACTTCAGGAACCAGACTGCAGCAGAAAACTGGGGTTTCAATCCACATCAATGCACATTTATAAAGATTACAACTGAATCCTTCCAACGAAACTCATCCTACCGTCATTTTCCGGTGATCCGTGTACTCCAGCCCAAAATAGTCGCCTTCAGTCAGGTTGAGGTGGACACAGACCAGGTCAAAAAGCACTTTCCCAGGCGCGCGTTGCTACAAGAGAAGGACAGGAGAGGGGAAGCCATGTTGGATTAAACTAGGAAAAGAGAAAAGATGGCGACAGACACTGAATCAGAGTTGGGATGGATGGACGGGTTATTCCTACTCCAACAGTTTTTCCAGAAGAATCAAGAGCGCATCCTGACAAAAAGCAGCTGACCTCTGACCCGGATGTGAAGTGCTTCTTCCTGATCGAACAAAAACGTGGAAGCCAGTTTGTTCTTGTTTTAAGGTAGTGACCCAACTTCAGAGATACGAGAACTGCTTTTCACTGCATCCATGTGTTTCTACTGCTGACTACTCTGCACTGAAATGCTGTTCAGTAATTACTATAACTACCATATTTTCTGGTATTACAAGTCCCAATGGTGAAAAGATTAGTCACAAAGAGGGAAAAAACATAAATAAGTTGCAGGGCCAGCCAAACTATGAAAAAAATCTGCGACTTATAGTCTGAAAAATACGATATAAATGAGTCTTTGAGCTTTCAGAGACTTTTCATAAATCGACTTTAGCTCCATTCTTGAGGAATTAAAATTGCATTGAAAACATTTGCTGTCCCATTCAATGGTATAATAACCCACAGTGAAACAAATAACATTTTATAGTATTTACAAAAGATTTAAGCCCAAAATGTGCAATCTGACAGACTCAATTTCCAATTGCCAAAATGTTCGTCTGTTCTAACACCTATATAAAATAATGGGAACGTCCGACTTTCAAGCAGTTCAGGGAGAAAAAGGGTTTGGTACAAATTGACACCAAACGCTGAAGCCTTTTGAATCTGGTGCCATTATCTTCAGTGAAATGCTATCAACATGTCCTGAATTGCCAATCATCAAGACAGAAGCCGTTACTGTAAAAGCAACAGAAAAATTGTGTGGAAAAAGTAGAAAGTTGAGAAGTAAGGGAGTCGTAGAAAATCAGCTACAATAAACTTTGCTGGACAATAAATTGTCCCAGTAATTATCGCAGCAAACAATGTTTTTGTTTTGAGACCATTTTCAAGTAATATGTTGATAATGTCATACTATTGCAAAAACAATAAATAAAAACACAACCTAAACCATAAATAAAATGGATTATAATGTCTCGGTAAACAAAATTTCCTTAAAAAAGTTTATCATTAAAATACCAGAATGGAAATTATGAAGTTTTTTAAATTAATCATGCAATTAATTGATTGTTTATTTCAACAGAATTAGGTGGAAGCATCATGTTTTGCTTCAGGAGGGACTGGTGCACTTTGTTATTCTTACGATTAGCCAATAGAAATATTATTGATCAAAAACCAGAAGAGTTTAATCCAATTTAATGCCAGTTAAACTGGATTAAATGTCTTTATTTCACCAGAAATAGATGATAAATGTCAAAATTTCCAACAAAGATTAAAAACAAAAGGAAAAAACCAACAACGCTGAAGCTCAATAAGTATATATGGACAGGATTATTCCAAATTATGTAATTGTGACAAGTCTGACCACAGCCACGGTGCATCAGAGCAGCCCCGGGCGCGCCGTGAGCCAAGTCTGTCACCATCTGGCCTCCGCATGTCGACGTGAGTGTGTGTTCAGTCTGTCCGCAGGGAAACACCCACACACTCTTCATCCAGCTATTCACCAAGCACAACACACACATTTACTGGCTCTAGCTGCAGGCTGATATCAAGGAAACATCAGGTTTCTGTGACACTCTTCGAGAACGTCTTTATTATCCGACTGACAGATGCTGCCGTTTGGACGGGATTTAGGTCTGGGTGGTGGTAATCTTCGCCTTAAGGCGGTTAAGACGGGACAAAAAGGGAGGAAGTAGGAAAACAGAAGAGAGGAGGACGGCTTACGTGGCAAGAAAGCAGTCAAAAATAATCCTTCACTGCTCTTCTCTTTTCTACCTACGTCTATAAACACATTAGTCTGGTTTACTGTATTGATTTCTCTCTGCTTCTGTCTCCTTTACTTTGAACTGAACTATTTCCTCTTCAGACGGCCTTCATTAGCGAGATGTCCAACTTCAACAACAAAAGCTCCAGGTTTTCTGTCGTTCAGAAACGTGTTGGGCTTGGAGGAGGCGCAGGAGTCCGACCCAAAAAGCACAAGGCCAGATTTGGACCCCACTGACAAGCGTGAGAATGAAAATGCAGAATTTGGAAACATAGATGTAATGAGAGGTCTCAACACCGAGTTCTGGTTTTTATTTTCTGCTGTTAGAATATCAGGTTGAAGAGAGAATTTTGCATCACTTAAAACCAATATTTTTCACCATTTTCTAGAAAATTTTCAATGAACTCAGTTATGTACAAGAACAAACAAATGACGCGATTTGTTGATTTTAAGTTAATTTCCGTGATAAATGAGGTAATAAATGAGGTGAGTGCTGGGATTAGTTTAGATTTTGATCTAATTAAAGTCAAAAACACTAAGCTCCTGCGTTAATAAAAAGTCAGATTATCATTAGCTCGATTTCTTCTCTTCTCGATCTCCAATTTATCACCCTCACTGAGTTTACGCAGGTAGATAACCCACAGCAAAAGAACTGCATCATCTGCAAAAGGTGAGAGCTTGATGTTCAGACACCCTTTAGCTTTGAACTTAAGCTCTTTCCTCCACTTCCAGCAACCTTTCTTCAGTAACTAAAGACAGAAATCGAGAAATAGACCTATTACCACATTCAAGTAACATTACACGCTGGAATGCATGTGGAAACATAGGCCAGAAAACTCAAATCCAGTTATACCAACACAGGTTTCATGAACCTGATGGATTTTATCTCCTTCCAACTGCCAGAAAATGTCAACACATTCAATTTTCTTCCTTCGGCTGGCAGCGGCTCATCTGAAAGGCTGCAGCAAACCTGTTTGTCGTTAAGTTTTCTGTCCACACAGCGAGCTGGTAGTCATAAGAAAAAACTGGATCTAATCTGAACACTGTGTGAGGGGGAAATAAAAAAAGACTAACAAAAAAGGTGAGAGCTGAAGTGCTGAGAAGTGAGGAAAGCAGAATCCCAAACAGCTCTGCTGCACACAACAGACAGTAGCTGGCAGGAACTGGACCAAACTTGGCCAACAGAGCGGTGAAAGTAAAGTTTAAACTCTTCAGATGTGGCTAGCGAGAGCCAGCATTTAGCCCGCTTCATGAAAACCTAAGTTTTGGGCATATTTAGCAACACCAAATTCCAACATTTGCTGACAAAACAAATTGTTTTGTTTACCATCGCGCTGCATGCTTTCACCCATTCACTCTGCAGTTTCACATGTGGGAACTGAAAGAGAGAAGTGGGTCGTGAAAAAAACAAAACCCTCTCTCTCTGCTACATGAAACTCTGAAATATGTGCTTAATTTGGAAAGGCTTGACCTTTTGTTTTCTATTAAATGTACAGTCTTTGGCTTCAAAGAACATGCAAAAATCTCATCGTGAATGAATTGTAGGAATCTTGACCACAATCTGTATATTTTACTTCATTTTGCTTGGTAGCATCTCTGTTAATCTCTTCAATGAAGAAATTGAAGTCTTCACATTTAAAAACGCTTTTAATTAGGTTCCTGTCTCTTTAAGAGAATTTAGTCTGCTCTATTTGGTCTGCTAAATGGGAAAAAAAAGCTATCTAGTATTAAAAATTAACTTCTAATGTAGTTAACAAATAATTAGGTTCCAATAATAAGCTGGAAAACCAACTCACTTCAGTGTGGAAGCTGGTACAGAGTAAAGAAGACACAAAATTAACTATATTTAGTATTAATGAGTAGTTTAAAGACTGAAGTTAGAGGAAGCACTGAGGAATAAAAAGCTATTTAAAAAGAATCCATGTTTTCTTCAACATCTTTGTGATTCACTCGAGTTTTATGGAGCAAGAGCAAGTCTTCCAGCAGATAACAGGAAGGCTAACAAAGCTCCTCGGTTTCATCTTTTTGAGCTTTTTGGAAGAGTTAAAGGATTACATCCTCAAAATATACAGATACATTGTTTATTTAGTGATGTTAGCCACAATAATTGCTATTATAATATGCTACAGCTAGCTTAAATTGAAACTGTTTTGCCTCAAAACAGGAGAATTCTTCTTTTCTGACTTTTCTCTTACCTTCTGCTAAACCTTCGAACTTTTTCTATCATAAAACAAATTAGATTGGGAAACAATCTACATTTTTTAAGGAATACACACTGAGACCGCCGCTTTGGAGATGCTAGCCATACTAACAGCTGATGCAATGCAACGCCCCTCTGCTAATAATACAAATAAATAATGAGCTCCGAACTCCGAGCGGAAAGGCAATAAAATTAAGTTCTGGTGACTCAACCTCTAGTATTTTCAATGGTAAAAATCCTTTAGATCTATTTATATGATAATAAATGAAGAATAAGCTCAACAGGCAACTGTTCAGCCTTTTCTCATGACCCTCTCTAGGCAGCTTTATCAGAAAAAGAGGGATCTCAAGAGGTTAAAACAGAGCAGAAATTAACTGCTATAATTTTTAGTGTGGGTTGTTTTAAGGTTGACAAATATGAGGGATTTTATCTGTTTGCTGAATCCGTTCAACAGACAGAGAGCAGATTGGTCCCTGCTGAGTACAGACTGAGGTCCTTTCACTTTGAATCACAATCACTTCTTTCAGCAGCTTCTATCAATGAGGCCTTCTTACCCAGACAAAAACTCGCAGGCACACACATACACTCCTAATCACATTTTTACTGTGCAAGACTCAGATAAAGTGTTTTTTTCTTCTTCTTCTTCTTGGATTTGTTTGCGGTAAAATATTCCAGGTAGAGGCCAACGTCCCTGCATACACAGAAGCAGAGTCTGGATAAAACAGCTGACATGTGGGGGCCGTGTCCAGCTCCCAAAGCTGAGTTTATGGGCCGAACTCTCCTCTTCTCAGATAATTATAAAGTCGAGACAAGAGCCTTAATGACCAGCTGTCCTTCTGCATAACAAACAACTCAGCTCAAAATAGCTGCAAACGTCGTTTCTCTCCGTTTACCTTCTATACCATGACTCAACTTGCTGATTCTCACAGCAAATCAGACAGCGGAGTATATCAGAGTCCATAATGGACACAAACTGCTTAGTAAGTTGGATTAATGAGAGTTTGTTTGTGTGCCCCCTTCACTTCCTCCTGAGTCATTCTGTCGGGGCTTCATTCACGGCCTGAAAGAAACATGCCAGGAAGCCGTCAGCGTGGCCGACTCTCTGCAGAATCAGCTGCCAGCTACAACACTGACAGATACACTTCCTCTCCCTTTAATCCAGAACTTCTCATGTGATCCAGTCAGCGCCTCGCCAAGCAGGAGAGAGGTATGTTAGAGTGAATCACTTACTGTTTTTCTACTATCCTCCCCACATGAGGCCCCTCTGGGCCCAGCAGCTAACACAACATTCACTTATTTCAACTTACTTTAGTTTCTGCTTTGATCTCATCTCTGATCCTAAAGGATATCACTTTGTAGTTTTATAAAAAATATATACAGCAGTATGAAAATAAATGGTTACTATATTTCTATTGTGGGAAATAATTAAATATGACATGCACGGACGGACGAATGGATAGAAAGATGGATGGATAAAAGATGGATAGATGGATGGATGAAATGATAGATGGATTCCAAACTTTTCCAGATTTTGTGGGAAACCTGGAAAAGTTTCCTACAAAAAGTTTCCCTCGGTTTGTGGGGAAACTGAGGGAATAAACTGGAAAGCAGCAGGACTCCACATTATAGAGCAACACCACTACAACAATCACTGGAGCTACAATAATAACCTAAAGAACCATCTGATTGGCTGTTAAACTCAAACAGTTGGCAGTTCTCACTCTGCAGGCCAAGAAGCTTGTTGGATGGAGAATCTTGCTTGTAGAGAGTTTCCAAATATTCTTCATCCATTGTTCCTTTCACAGGAGGAAATATTTAGAAAAACACCTCAGTTTCCTTTAGTCTGTAATGTCATCCAGTTTGAACAACTGGAACAAAAAGAGGAGGAAATGTGAGGAGGAAGGAGCAGAGGTCATGAGAACCTCAGGCTGGTGATGTGTTTTGTTCCCTTCATGGTCAGCTTCATCATGAAACTTCATACCACAGAACATGCTGCGTCCTGCTGCTGAACTGCATCAGCAGACCTGGAGCATCAACACAGGAAGCTCAGCTCAGGTTACAAACATGCAGAAGAAGAAGACTAGTAGGGTTCAAGAGGTCAGATTATCCCAGACTCAACTTCACAGAGTTCAGTGGGCTGATTTAAACCCAAAACATGACGGCTGACCATGATATTTATCTAAGATATTCATACAGCACAGAGGATTTAAATGTAGGAGGAAGGAAGAAAATAAAAGAAAGAAGGGCAGAATGAAAGAAGAATAGAGGGAAGGAAGAAAAGAAGAAAGGAAGGAAGGACAGAATGCAAGAACAGCCTAAATGGAAGGAGGGAAGAAACTAAAAAGGGAAACTGGAAGGAAGGAAGGAAGGAAGGAAGGAAGGAAGGAAGCAANAAGGAAGGAAGGAAGGAAGGAAGGAAGGAAGGAAGGAAGGAAGGAAGGAAGGAAGGAAGGAAGGAAGGAAGGAAGGAAGCCCAGATAAATGGAAGAAAGGAAGGAGGGACAGAAGGAAGGAAGGGAGCAAACCCAGCTGGAAGGAAGGAAAGAGAAAAGGTAAGAAGGTAGCCTGGATGAGATGAACAAAGGAAGGAAGGAAAGGAGGAAGTAAAAAGGAAGGAAGGCAATAAATAAGAAAAGGAAGCAAACACAGATAAAAGGAAGGAAGGAAGTCCAGAAGAAAGCAAGGAAAGGAAAGAAATGAAAAAAAAACCCATATGGAAGGAAGGACAGAATAGAACGAAAAAACAAAAGAGGAATGAAGGAATTAACCCTGAATGAAAGACATTTAAGGAAAGAAGGGAAGTAGGACACTATGAAGGGCACTAAGACTGGAGGTAGCAAATAAGGAAGGTAGGAAAGAGGACAAATAGAATAAAGGACACAAGCAATGAAGGACAAGAGAGAGGAAAGAAAAATGCAGGTAGGAAGGAAAGAAGGAAGGAGGACACATGGTTCTCCTTCCTGCCACTGGTTGGTGTAACAGAATAATAACCCATCATCAACATCCGTATTTCCTATCATCAAATCATTCACAGGTTTTTATTTTTCAGATGTTTACTTCCTGGTTCTGTCTGTGCAACCGTTTCAAAACAAACATGGCTGATAAATCGTCCGGTAACAGCCAGATGAGATATGAATGACTTTTAAACAGTTAGAAGGTGGTGAAAAGTTATGAAGTAGTTCAAGTTTGGAGGAAATAAACACCATGTTTGGCAGATGAGAGAGAAAGAAGCGAGATTACAGTTTTGCAAAGCCAAATGAAACTGAAGTTAAAGTGTTTGACCATAACGATCCTAACCAAACCACAAAATAAGTTGGAAAATGGTTTAAAAACAACAAACTTAATATTAGGAGTGAAAAGGTGAGTGTGAGCAATACCTTTATAAAAAAGCTGCTTACTAAGACTACAGCTTGGTGCAAACTGTACAGTTTCCCATAAAACAACAACAGGACAGCGGGGAGACGGTTTTCCCCTTTTTATTTCTAAACCAATCACATCCTCACACACTTGGATTATGCTAAACAGCTTAACTCAACAAAGAGAGTCGCACAAACACATCTAAGAGAAAAAAAAAGCAGCATGTTGACAAATACCTGCCACTTCTTGGAAATTAAGTTCACAAACCTGCTGATGGGGGGCTGCTGTAACGAAAGGCAATGTGTGTCTGTGTGAGTGGATGATACAGTCTGCAGCACACCCTTGGTAGACTATTTAACTGAGCAGCAGAGGGGAATACATGCACAGCTCCAAAGCGTAAAAAAGTAATTAGCATCTTGTGTAGTTTGATGGTGGGTGTGTCTGAACTACGCCTTGTGGAAAAATCTGGCACAGAAACGGCCTCTGGATCTCCTTCTGGGATGAAAATAACAACCTCCAGCCATTTTTAAAGCTTGATCTTGAATGTCCGCTTGCTTTTTCTTTTTTACTATAATAAGAGATTGTGAGAACAATTTTTAAAAAATGGGGCTCAAATGAAGCAAAAGCTTACAAAGATCTGCAAATCTGAGTCACATCAGGAGGTTCTGGTTTCACAGCTGCAGCTGATTAGCAGAGGAAACGTTAGGATGTAGAAATGTCAGATTTTCAAATTAAAATGAAATTCTGTAACTGAAGGAAAGCTGTACTAATGATTATTTTAGTAATCAATTACTGTATCAATTTTTCTTACTATTAATCTGATAAAAAAGGCACATTGTGCAGATTTTACATTGAAGAACTGAAGCCATTTTTATACAGTATTAGCAATTCATTAAAATATGCCAACAATTGCTTTTTTAAATAACAAAATACACATTTTATTGCCTAAAATGCAATGTTTAACTTATTAAATATTACATCTAAAGCTAAAAATATAAAAACATCAACAAGTGAAACCCTCAGATCCTTCTGCTTGACTTGACATAAAAACAGTAGGGCTGATCTGATGAGTTTATATCTTACTCTATGCACTCCAGTTAATCGATTACTAATTTAGCTGACGATTATTTCAATAATCAATTCATGACGATTAGTCGTTTCTGCTCTAAATTTAAGGAATTCCTTTCCGGTTTCATGCTGAAGATTGGAAGGAGAATGACAAAAAAAAGTTTTTAATCAGAGAAAAAAACAAAACAGGGAAGACAGAGACGGATGAAAGCTGAATCTACTTTATTCTCCTAAACATCACAGTCAGAGCTGCATTCCAACACCAGTTTCTCAGAGGATCGGCTCAGCAGGGCTGCAGAAAAACACAAAGTCTTCTGGAAAACGTCCCGGAAGAAACGAGGAGGCAGCAAGCAAAGAGAAGAACAGACACCTCCTGACTGAAAACAGAGCAATATGCCATAATGATTGCAATATAGTGCTTGCATTCCGATCCAAGTTGCATTGATTGGATTTTATATTTCAAGTCATGCATTCATGTTCTGCATAATCTATGATATAATTGGCAGAGGTGGAAAGATCCTCAAATGCAGATAAAACTGATTCATTTTCAGCCTTTTTGTTCTTGTGCAGCTCTTTAACTTTAAAAAGTCCTAACTTGGCAACTGGCTTGATTATGGAGTCTTTATTGTATTTAGAAAGCATTTGAAGTTTCCAATTAATTTTGATGTCATCCATGTGGAAACGGTTCGCAATTGCTGCAAGATTTATACTCAGCATTCCTTTTGTTTTGTTTTAATTTTCTGTAAGGCGGGGAAAACCCTGATGGAGCCTGAACATCCCCCTCTGTCATCAAAATGAAGATTTACAGCAGCAGTGACTAATAGGACGAAGCTCTGTCTGTCGGGACACATTTAGAGAAGAAGACAACCTCAGACAGAATTTCACAAATGAGTTTGGCTTCGTTCCAGTTCGCCTGGTGCTCATTTTAAGGTTTCTAACAAACAGATAAAACCACAGTGAAAACTTCGCCACAAGTCCACCTCTCTGGCTGCAGAAAGTTGCACTAAAACAACATTTGTAATCCACAATAACGACAAAATTGGTTTGGTGGTTTTGTGTGAGAAGGGTACAGTGATTGCTGATGAACTTCTTCAGCGAAGCCCAAATTCACTGCAGTGCAGAAAAAAAGGATTGCAGCCAAGCGGAGCAGCCAGTGTTTGCTCATTCACTGGCTTCTGTGGGAGTCGGATGTGTGTCTCTTTTTCCACCACAAAGAGCTCAGCACCACGTCTCCTTTCTGTCCTTCAATGGGCCTTTATTCATTTGGTTACTGCTCCCATTTACCAATCTCAGAAATCATCTCTGTCCATCTGGGACAATTTTTCACTCTGCTATCATTTCTTTTTTCCAACCTAAAGGGAAGCATTATCTGTGTCACTTTGATCTCAGAAATTCAACAAAGACAGACCAAGAAGATGTTTAAAGTCTGGATTTAGCAAAGATACAAAATGCAATGCAACTTATTCCCTTAAACATAAAAACAATTTAAAAAAAAAATGAAGGGAATGCTTTTTTTACCCACAGGAATGAGAAACCCAATACCAACCGTTACATAATGACGCACAGTCGCTCAGAATAAATAAAAATAAAAACTGCCTGTGCTTTTACACCACTTCTGTCACCCAACAATAAAAACAAACTATAATACAAGCTGCTAGCGTTTGCAGCTAGCAAGCTAACCTAGCCATAATTAATTCAGCGTTAGCATGTTAATGTTAAACTACTGGCATTTAAAAAAGTGTTTTTAAAAAGCCTGGTAAATGAAGCCATCTTGTAAAAAACAAACTGACTGCAACACAAATTACTTGTTATGGCCAAACCTAGAGGGTCTTTAAGGTTTGGATGTAGCAAGGACATAAAATGCATTATAGCTTGTTTCCATAAACATTAAAACAAATTTAAAAAAGATGACGGGAATGCTTTTTTTAACCCACAGGCATGAGAAACCCAAAACCAAACAGTACATGATGCAGTATAATGATGCAGTCGCTCAGAATAAATTAAAATAAAAACTTCATTTGCTTTCATACAAACTACAATACCAGGAAAACAAGCCAGTTTTCTCATCTTTGTAGCTAGCAAGCTAATGTAGCTGTCATTAATTCAAAATTAACATGTTAATGTTAGACAAATATTTTAAAAAGTCTAATTAATGAAGCTTTGTTGTAATAAACAAACTGAGAACATACAAATTACTTGCTATGTTTTAGCTGCCAACCCAAGCTAGTAGCTAATAATGCAATAAGCACACAAGACACTACATAATGTCAAATTAGATTTTTCATTTTGTACTTATTATTTTGAATAATGATAAAATATGTTAAACACTTAAGACATAGTAGGCATTTATGTTCTAAGAAAAATAATATGAAGAGTTTAAAACTTTTTAATGTTCACTTTTTAGTTTTTTTAATCATTTTTATATTGTCCACTCCTTCAATATATGGGGACAGTTTTCTTCTCATCACTGAGTTTATAATACTGAGAAATTATTTTGTAAATTCATATTTGTTTTCACCTCTAAACACTGTGTTTATGTTAAGTCCTGCTCAAATTAACATAAATATAGTTTACGTCTAATTTTTTTGGTTAACCAATTAATGATTGGATAGCAAAATGTGCTAACAAAACAGGATTTTTTTGTACGGTTTTGACTTAATTGGCCCTTAAATTCACTTTTTTGAGTCTGTATTCAATTACTAAATTTTTAGCAATTATTTCAATAATTGATTCACCACGATTAATCGTTTCAGCCCTAATTTTTAGGACCAAACAACAGGGAGAACCTTCATAAGGAGCCCAACTATGTGGGCACTTTAGTTTCTTTTGCAATAAAACACAGATTTCAGCATTTAGACCAATTACAATAAAAACGATTACCGTTTACTGCTACCTCTCTCCATTAGGACCATAAAGTAGTGTTGTAGCTCCCTGCTCCCTTCATTTTTAGCCTCCACATTCAGTCCCCAGACAGCAGGCAGCACAAAGGCCCATCAATTTCAAATGTCAGCGGAGTGTGTGTGTGTTTGTGTGCGCCTTGCTGCGGTGAAACATGCCAGGGGACTTGTCTGTTATTTATCATAACCCCAGAGTGTCACTAGGTTATCAAATGATGTCCATGGAGCAGATCTGTCATCCTAATCCTTATAGCCCTCCCCCAACACACACACACCTCTATCACACACCTAAAACCACTCCTCTTCATCTCACTCCTGCTGTCAGATGGTCTGCCTTTAAAGCCTCTGACATCCACTGAGAAAGTCAATCAGAGAGCAGATATTGGATGGTCTTATAGGGATTAGGGTCAAGTCAACATGGAGGACAAAATAGGAAAAAAGAAGAGATGAAAAGAGTAAAAAAAACTAGAATCGTGAAGAAAAAGAAAGGCTAGGTGGTGTGGAGAGATAACGTGGCTCCATATGTGCTGGTTTGAAGTCTGCCAGGCATCATGTAGGTAAATGGGATTTCCTAGTGAGGGGAGGTGAACGGGGGCTTAAAGCAGCTCAACTGATCTCCAGGGAATCAGGAGGATTTGATCTTAGTCAGCATAAGTCCAAGGAGGAATATGAACGCACAATCTGTTGATTTTTAACAGAGATGCAAGATTAAAACACACAAAAAAAATTTAAATAAAAGTCAAGTATGCAAGTAAATAACCAAAGAAGAGATAAAACAGGACAGTTACAGTCTTACTGGAGACAAATATAGTCTGAATAGTTTTCATTCATGCTGCATTCCACAGAACCGGATGCAAGGCAGAGCAAATGGCTAAAACTGATTCTTAATTACCCGCAATGCTTCAGCTGCAGCCTCTTAGCAGTCACAGTATATAACCCATCATCTGAGCTGCTAACTCCTGCATTCATAGTTTCCATTAATGGCAGCATGAAGAACAACAAGGTCAGTGTTTATAGTGGAAACAATCTCACTGAGGTAGATGTGAGCACAAAGAGAACCTCCTATATGGATTTAATTATTTAGCAGGTGGAAGTCATCGCTGCCTCCATTTTTCATTAATAATGGAGCTATAGGCTGCGTCTGTATGTGCTGATGTCTTAATATGAAGCTAAAATGTTTAACTGCAACTTTAATTATTCAATATTCATTAAAGAAATCAGGTTTAATATGAACAAGCAGCAGTGGAATATTCCAGAGTTAATTTTAAGAAATGAATATACTAAGAAAATGTTAATATATTGAAATATTTATATGATGGGCAGAATTTACATATGGAAACTGCAAAGACAAGCAAAGGGAAGAAAAAAGGACAAGGCAGAAATGAAGGATACAATGAAGGAAACAGAGGAAGAGTGGAGAAAAGGAAAGGAAGACAGGAAGGATAGCAATACAAGGAAATGGAGAGATGAAGGGAATTAATGGAGAAAATGGAACAAGGAAGTAAAGACAATGGATGGACAAGAATGAAGAAAATAAAGTTATAAACAAGAGAGAAAACAGGAAAGAATGAATGAAGAGACAAAGAAGGAAAGAAGGAAGGGTCAAAAGTAAAGAACGAAAGAATGGTGGAACAATCAAGAGACGAAGGAAGGAAAGAAGTAATGAATGAAGAGGAAGGAACAGAGGACACTAGGAAGGAGGAAAGGAAGTAAAAAAGGGAAGAAAGGGAGAAAATGAGACAAAAAGGAAGGAACAATCTGGAGAAAATAAAAGAAGAATGAAAAGGAGGGAAAAACGTAAGAAAAAGAAATGAAAGGAAGAAAAGGAGGAAGGAACAAACGTAATGAAAGGAAGGAAATAAGGATGCAATGGAGAGAAAGAAGGAAAGTCACAGGACAAAATAATCACAATGAGAGAAAAAAAGAAGAAAACAAAGAACGCCATGAAGAAGAGAGAAAGGAAGGTCAGAGAGAACAAAGCGGGACAGAAAACATTTGAATAAACAAATGAAACAGGACAACGATGAGAGCAGATCTTTGAACGGTTTTCAGTGACGCAGAGATGAAGGTAAAAAACAGAATATCAAACAAATCCACCATCATCCTTTCTGAACCCATGATGATACGTTCACGCCTTCAGATCACAGACACACACTGACTAATGGTAATGAAAGTAAAAGTGGTTTCAAATGGATTGCTGCTGTTGTGTGGTGTCCTGCTGAGGTCCAGAGATAACCGGCTGGTTAATGAGCTCCAACTCCAAGGAGAAAAATGCTCATTGAATGCCAAACGCTGGAGGCTTATCTCCTGATTCACACATGAGAATTCACCTACTGCACAAACACACCGCAAGGCGTTACAGCAGGAAAAGACAGATTAGGTGAAACAAGATGAAAACACAATGGAGACTTTATTTCACCAAATTCATTAAGTACCAAAAACATCCGTCATTTATTAGGTTGGATCACTTTGAGCTGAGGCTTCCTGTGGTTTCCTTCGGTTAATGACATTTCTGGTGCTACTGCAGAGAAACAACCACCAAGCTTAAACCAGGTATTTAAATTCACATCATTAAACTTTTTAGGTCAGTTAGGACTACCAAATACCTATTTTGTTCTATAAATGCAAAAATCAAGTAGTTTGCATGAATTTTCTTAGTATTTCATCATATTTAGCTGTAATCTGGCTATTTAAGTTGCTTTTGGAATAACAGCTTCTTCATCCTTTTCAGAGTCAAGACGCCAAATTTCAAAAGTCGTCGCTGCAACAGGAACTTGGAAAGCAGAAACATCATAGATATCAGTACACTAATGGATGAATAGTTAATTTGATTATCTATAGTGTGAAATGCTACTGAGTGTTTGCTTTAGGTCATAAGAGTGCTAAATTATTAGTTAATGTGTTCCATCAGACTGAAAAATTCACTTAAGCTAATGACTAATCTTTAGTCATTAGCTTAGCATTATTTATTGTCTAAAGCAGATGACAATCTTATAACTTTACTAAGTGAAAAAGACTTACAGTTAGCCATTTTGTAATGTTTGTCTGGTGTTGAAAGTGAAAATTTGCTGTGACACTGCACAGCAGCCAGACCCACTGTACTGTTCACCTAATAAAATGTGTAAAAACTACAAAAAATTCAAACTATTAAATGCTTTAGAGGCATTAAAATGATTCCATGGGGTCAGGGTTTTAGAAAAATCTGAAATTCTCTTCAAAACAGCTACTGATCCATCTTCTAAGCTCGTGTGTTCTGGTTTTAATTTAAGTTGGGGACTGGAGAATGATCAGGATTCCTCTCTGCTGGATAGCCACTGCTCTGCAAAGCACCACAAGCTTCTTGGTTTAACCTAACAAGCAAAGGCATATATTTAGGATTTAAAACTGCATTCAAAAAAAGATCCAGACCAAATTCCTGCCTAACTGTCCTCTCATCCACAGACACGTCCTCAGGCAGCAGCCGCATCACATTCTTGGCATTTTCGCTAAAAGCCAATTATGGCTTCCCAGACCAGCAGCTCAACAAGCCAGCAGATTCTCTCCTAATTAACATCACAAATGAGAACAAAAAATCCCCTCAAATCGGTGCTGATAATGCAACAGCTGGATTTTCCAAAAGGCATGCAAGCCTTGGAGCAAAACACACTCGATTCCGGCTCACTGCAAGACGTTAAACCAGAAATTCAAGGAAACGACACACTGACACACTGTAGTGTGGGATCAATTGCAGAGACACGAGCAGAACTGTTGTGCAAGGACGTTTTACATGCAAGGACGTTTTACATGCTCCAGCTAGATTCAAAACACATGCAAACGCTGCAAAATGCAAACATGACACAGTTTTAGAGGTGACTCAGACATAAAGGCAGATAGATTGTACGGAGAAAAGCTGCTGGAGCATGTTTGGAGTAACTGGGTGAGCTAAATAAAATTCCTGCTGGTGGTAGACAGAGAGTTGACTGAGTCAGGGTCTGTAGGTGTGGTGTGTTTAAACAGGAAGCGGGCTTTGCTCCAATTTCCTATGTATCTCCAGGAAGTGGGGATCTTAGTCTGGGCTCAAAGGTGAGCAAGGCATTCATAGCGAGTTGTCTTTAAACAACATGTTTAGCAAGAAATGAATGACATAAAGGGAAACATGTGCACCTCAGGTGTGGACATGAATGTCTCAACAGATAAATAAAAGAGAAAAGATTCAAAAGACAAAAAGGAGTGGCAAATCAGGATCTAAATCTGTAAAATCATAGTCATGGATTCTGTCTGAAACAGGCAGAAAAACTGGAAGAAACATCAAAATTTCAAGCTTTTTTTAAAGATTTTTTGTCACAAACCAACTAAAAGAAGTCCATAACATGGAACAGAGCAAATGTCAAGCATGGTTTCAAAAATCTTGGCAACTAAAATCTGAAAAACGGAAGTAAAACATGCCTTGTCCTAAAAATACTCCTAAAACTGCATAATTTCCAAAAAGTTATTAAAGTAAAGTATTTACTATGTATCTCTGCCTAGGATGTTTGTTTACTCCGATATAGTGTGCTGGGTTTTATTTAGGGGTATCATTCACACTTTTCATATTAATAAATGTAACTATATATTGAATTTTCAACCGTTTTGTGTTGCTCCATCATATAAAACAGTAAAGTTTGTGATTAAGATGCAAAGCAAGACATTCCATAAAAAAAAAGTATCACTCACGGATATCTGGAAGACCTCCTGCGTGTCATCGAGCATCTGAACCCGTATGGAAACCTGCCGTCCCGGGGGCTGGACCGGAGGACGCATGCCGGGCTCCAGGGTGGACACTCCGAAGCTTTCCGGGGCGCCCAGCCGCTGTCCGGCTGTGGAGGGCCTCTCGGTCAGTTCAGACATGGTGAAGGGCTTTCAAAAGGCAGCAGGGACCGACGTTCACGTCTGATGGAGAGAAAGAGGACAGAAACATTGCTCAGATGCAAATAGTTGATTTATTAAAAATCCGAAATTTGTATTGCATCAAGATGGCCGACCCCTTCCATTAAAATTACCCATTTTAAAGCACAGCATTATATTTGAACGTTTTTATGTGAATTGTGTTAAATTACTGACTGAATACACATGAAATTTTACTTTTCTCACATTGCTACACCTAAACATCACCATTTTTACAACAGTTTTTCTGTCATATTAGCTTAGCCTTCGTAGCAAGCCGTCATTTTTGGTTTAGCAAAAACCATAAATGACGCCAAGCATTTAATAGTCTGCATGGCGGAGTCGACGCTACTCCGTCATGCAGCTCAGTTGGATGACCGCTATTAAGTAGATACCTTTGAAAGTTTGTCAAGTGTTTATATTTCAAAACAAAACCATATAAAGAGTATTTTATATCCCAAACCGGACTCCGTTTGGACCGTTTCTCCTCCCGTTCTGCTGTGCCCCGCCGCCATCTTGTTTTTATACAGAACCGCATACGGTGCATTTAACATCCCAAACTGGACTAAATTTGGACCGTTTCTCTTACAATGTCTGGTATAGCCCAACGCCTTCTTTGTTTTTTAAACAAAGCCTCATAAAGTGCATTTTACACCCCAAACCAGACTCTATTTGGACGGTTCTAGTTCAGGTTCCAGCGTACTCCGCCGCCATCTTTGTTTTTAAATCCATTGGTTCCGCCCCAGGATGACCAGCGGCGCCCTCTGTTGGATGGAGGCCAAACTACAACAACATTTCCAAGTGGACGTTTTTAGTAAATCAAAAGGAATTAATTTTGGTCTAATAAACATTAATCAACAATTAATAGTAAGTCGATTAATTGATTGGATCCCAAAATTACTAATTGGTTATTTAGTGGGATTTAAGCTGGCTTTGCACAATGGTTAAACCACAATATATTCCACTGAGCTCTGAAGAAATTAGCCACAAACCACAACACTGCAAAAGCAGACATGTCTCACACCTTCCCAGACGTTCAAACATTCCAGCAGGTGGGATCTAAACACAGACCTCCACTCAAGACCAGCCCAGACTTGAATGCAGGCCTCCAGACTGGAGATATACGGTCCAGTCCAGAGGGTTTCTGTCTGCCTTTCCCCTGCCTCCATCCCACACTTGATAAACCTCAACCGCCGACAATAAATATCCTCTCTCTGAGGCAGTCGGTGACATCAGGGGTGAGGAATGTCTTAGAAGACAGACAGGAGGGTTGCTCACTTCTGCACTGCCTCAACAAGAAATCCAGGAGAGGAAGGTGGCCTCAGTTCAGTAACCTCTTAAATCTTTAAACCAATCAACCATCCTGCACCAACAATCTGAGGACACAGTACATTTTTATTCTCTTTTGAGCCAAAGTTTAGCAGCTAAATACAGATTATATCAAATATTTGCATGTAAAAAAAAATTCTTAATTTAAGACATTAAATCACACTAAACATTTCCAGTTTTGGGTCAGTTAAAATTCCTAAAATTATTTATACTACATAAATATCACAAAAAGTAGAGAATATCTTAATAAATTATTAAAGTCTGAAGTCAAATAAAGTATCAGTTGGGTCAAACATTTTGGATCTACTTCCTTAAGCTTCTCACCTTAATTTTTTTCCAGAACTGAGTCAGATTTTCTCACAAACACATTTTCAGCTCTGTCCACAAATTTTACAAAAGAATGACATCAAAGTTTCGTTATGCCCACCCAAAAACATTGGTTTCATTGTCCTGAAGCCACTTTGTAACCAGTTTGACTGGATGCTGAGAGTCATTTTCCATTTCCAAAACCCATTAGTGTCCGAACTTCAACTTTCTGGCTTCAATATATAAATATTTTGCTTCCTGCTGCAGCAAAATACCCCCACAGGATGATGCTGCCACCCCATTCTTCACAGTTCTCATACTATCCAAATATATTGACGGTCAAACATGTTTTCCTTGCTTCAAACCACAGAACATGTCTTTAAACATTTAGTTATTTGTTCCCGACTGTGTTTGCTTTTAAATTGATGACTTCGCTATCTTTTTATACAGACAGGCTTTAACTATGTACATAGTTTTAAATATTTACAGGGAGACAGTAGAGGCAGCTGACTTCAAAGTGTTCAGTGTAGTTCACATTGTCAACAGGATGATGGAGCGACAGCCACTTAAAACAAGAAATAAAGAGAAAAAGTTGTTTTTTTACACAGAAAAATAACTTGCAAATTCAAATAACAACAATATTTTTTTTTAATTGACAACATAAAAATCCACTTTGGAGTCAATTTAAAAGGCCTCAATAATTTCAAAGGGTTTTTATTGTATGAAAGCTGCAGCCAGACCAGATCAAAGATGAGAAAACAAAGTGGATCAGGAAGAGTTGGCTAGCAGGGGCAGTAATCTATGTCAGGCACCAGGAATTTAACCCCATTTTCAAGTCTGTATTTTCTCTCCGATATTTGTGTTGTTGTTTTTTTTACATATGCATGAGATCTGATGATTTAAAACATACGTCACAGGGTAAAAATAACTTTTTTCTCTCTTTATTGCTCATTTTTAGCACCTTTAATCATTTAATCAAAATAATATCCTCATATTAACCTTTGTTTGAGGATCTGAAATGCTTAAATGTGACAAAAAAAACTAAATAGCTAACCTTTTTAACTTCTGCTACCGATATCTGAGCTTTAGTATTGGCCGATAACAATCCGATATGGAGAAACAATATATTGACTTACAATGTTTCCTTTTTTTAAACATCAACAGAAATGTACTGAATTATGAATTTATTTACAGCACACTTACTTAGATTGATGCCATTACCATCGACAATAACCTTTTGAAAACTTTCAATTAATGAGTTACAGGAAACTTTAATTTCCCTTTGGGGTCAAAGTATTTTTTAATATAAATTTGAATTAAGCTTGGTCAAACAGGTAAAAACAACTTTCATTCAGTTTTAGGAGTAGAACAGTCAATGTAAAAGTGATTATAAGAAATTGAAACTGACAAAAACAATAGGTTGACTATGTTGGACAAACATGTACAACATAGTTGCACACACAAATAAACTGTAACAAATGGTTCAGAAAACGCAATTAGTTACTCTAAATATAATGTACAATGAAAAAAATAATAAAGCACACACAGCAAATACAATAAACCTTAGTGAGTAGTTTCCAGTGCAAATATCTTAGTAAACTTTAAATAAAACTAACTTAAAAGTAACTTTTCAGCGATATGCCGGGTCACTCTGAGGACCGTTATTTCTCAACGTCCCCATGGAAGACCGTTGTTTCTTAACGTTTCCATGTTGGGCCGTTATTTTTTTAACGTCTACATTTTTTAGACGTTTTATTTGGCTTTGTTTGAATGATATTCAGTTAGAATGCAGTGAAGCTTCGTGTGTTAATTTGTCCTGTCTGGGGCGCCGTGGTCGTCTTCATCTGGGTGAGGGGGTGATGTGTGAGATTCATTGTTGCCTGTGATGGAGGTAGACTAGTGGCAATGTAATATATTAATATTGTATAAGATAAAAGTTTGTGTGTTAAATAAAAAAACGCAATCTGGATGCTAAAGAGAGCGCTACGGTCGTCATTGCTGACTCGTGTTTTTGTCCTCCAGATTCTAGATCGTGTCATCACTGTTGCAGCAGTGCATAAATTAACTTATAACATGGAAAAATGTCTTACTGTAAGTGAAATAATCTGCTGATGGAACAAGTACTTTTTCATCAATATTAAAGAATTATTTACTTAAAACAAACCTCTGTGTTTCTAAAAAGTTACTTGTGTTTTTGCAGTGCAAAGCGTAGAATTAGACTGAATAGCTTGGTTATCGGTGATAACTCTATAATGTGTCTTATTCACGTTAATTTTGTTATATTTATAGCTGATTCTCTATCAGTCACCTGTTTGCTCTTTATTAAGGTAATCCAGGTGTAAAAAGACACAAAATAAATCCTTCCCTAATCCCTGCGGGTGTCGTTACCTCCGCTCACCTCCATGGCAAAAAGCTGGAACTGGAAACTGGAGCCGAACCAAGAAAGTGACCCGACTATAAAGGGAGCTGACATTCAAGTTACTGATTACACCTGTGGGAACATTGGCTCGTCTTTGTGCGCTACTTCCCCCACAGCGTTAAAGTGAAAGCTTATCAGCAGTCCAGTATCGGTGGGTAGCCGTGTTCCAGCCTGACAGTTTACAGCCCTAATTCACTTTATTACTAACAAGCAAGTGTTGATAATCTCTAGAAACTGGAAAAATCCAACTTGATCTGGAGGGATGTTCCTCCATCACAAATGAACCCATAAAACATTTCTGATTTAAGACTCTGGGATCAGTGTCACCAGCAATTACACCCAGAGAGGGGAAAAATTGGGAGGTTTCCTCATCACCCTGTGTCTTCAGCAGGGAGGCTGGTTGTGCAAGGGTGGAATACAGAGTGAGCCGGTCACACAGCAGGCACAAAGGAAGCCACTGTGGGAGCGTCAGGCAGCCCGGCTTTAACTCACTAAGGCCTCCAGAGACGCCTTTCAACTGGGGTTCGCCCAGCGTTTCCCAAGAGATGGCGACCGGGCCCAGGAGCCTGGGAATCAGATGAGCCACGACGCACATTTTACATCAAACAGGGTTACTAATCTGGTTCGAAACATTTCGATTTGTTCATATGTCATAAATTTATTTGGTGGAATTTCCTCAAGATTCTTACAGCACCACAAAAATACAAACCTTTACCAAGTAGTTTCTAGTGCAAATATCTTAGTAATCTTGACATAAGACAAACTAACTTAAAAGTAGCTTTTTAGAAAGATATAGTGAAACAGATAATTTTTTTTCACAGATTATCTGTCTCGTAACATACCATCACGACATGTTGACAGTTTTAACAAATATGTAAATAACATATTGTTTATAAAAGTGCAGCTTTAAGCCGCTTTGTAGACATTTTGGCTCAACGTTTACATTGCTTACACCCATTCATTTCCAAGTTTAACTTCCTGGTTGACGTGCTTACATGTTGTTTCGATGTTTCTTTTCTAATTTTATGAAGTGCACCAGTTCCTCTTACAGCAAAACAGGCCCACAGCATAATGCTGCCACAGTTAGCATGGAACATCGTTCTTCCCTCAAACAGTTCCACTTTAATTTCATCAGACCACAAGATGCATTTGCAAACCACAATCTGGAATTGTTTTTGTTGTTGTTTTACAGTAATGGCTTCTTCCTCTCAGAGTGGCCTTTCAGCCCATATTGGTACAGATCAAGATTTGCTCTCTAAGCAAATTCTCACAGTTTTGATTGGATTAATTCACATATTTTACACCATAACTTGTCTTTTTGAGATAAGATTCACTTTAACATTGAATAAACTGAGTGTAGCTGTAGCTAGCGAAGATGGTTTTGTGCTCGGATGAGGCGTTTTTGGCAGTATTGAAATGAGTTTATTTAGTAAAAGAAGCATTTATAAAATTAACTAATAGATACTAAAATTAAAGATAATATTTTTTATTTCCATATTTATGAATCAATCAATTTCAAACAGATGTGAAATATATTTATTTTTACCTTCACAAGCAGTTTACGTCAGCTGACAGCAAATTATGGCACTCCACTTCAACAATAATGAAATACATCTTTTGAAAATGGCATCTTCTGTTTAATATTTATTGCCCAATCTATCTATCCTTAATCGCAAATCATTACTTTTAGAATCTGCACCTAAAAATTAAGCAAAGTATGAAAAAAAACTAAATAAAATAATAGAAAAACTAGAAAACGCACTCTAAAAACTAACAGATTTAGACAAACAAAAAGTCACAACGAAGCAAAACAACCATAATGAAAACTATTACAACCATGCTACTGACGACTCAGAATGTCTCCGCAGAACCCTACTTTAGGAAAATCCACGCTCCCTTTAAGAAGCTTAAAATGCAAACATCTGATATATTTTGGTTTCTTAACAGCAGAATTTGACCAAGTATATTTTGTTAAGTGTGTTTGAAGCCATTTCTGATCAGATTTTGTTGTATTTTTACATTTATTGGTGCATTTTGGATCTGAAAATGAAACAACATGGGGTGTGTCTCTGTCTCACAGCAGAGAACCCAGCAGAGGTTTTACTGCTGACTGTCTTGCATGACTCTGTTGTTTAAATGAGCCACTGCCAGCGGCGAGCTCAAGGCCACAACACTGCACCCGACACGACGTTTTATCAAGGTGACACCTTCCCCTGTTCACTGAAAGGGCAATTTAGCTGCTCTGCTCCCCTCTGGAGACACAGGCACCAACCACACTGCGACATATTGATTTGAAAACATACAGAGGGGATGTAAAGCAATTGAGCAGGCCATGTTACAGCCACATGCTCCACCAACCACGTGCAAAAAGAAAAAAGTCAGTGCTGCCTCTTTGGTGACCCTAAGCTGTGACCCCACTCAGGAGGTTGCAAAGACGGGGGAGGAGGCGTACGATCGTCTGAGATCAGTGAGCGAAAGCTCGCTTTGTCAGGCTGAAATGAAACAGATCCGGCCCAGAGAGGCACATGTGAAGAAGTTGAGTACAGTAGGCAGAATGTAGGTTAGCAGAGTAATCCGTTAGGCCAGAGCGACGATGTCAGTGGGTTACAGTAAAGGCAATCTGTGTTTGTGTGCTGCAGATTAGCATGCATGATGTTTGACTGCAAAAAAACAGAGAAAACACCAGAGGAGGGTAGAGAACCTAAAACATTTACGAAACAGTAGCTCTACTTCAGCATATTTTTACTAAAGTTAAAGGAAAAGTAACTGATCAAATTAGAAATAATTCCATATATAAAAATAACATCATCAGATGGACCAAAATGTAACGTTAAGTGGAAATTTTGGTATTTTAAGAACGAAATGATTAAAAAAGAACATTTTTCCTAATCAGTTTCTTTCAATAAAAATTTATTAAACTTTAATAAAAACTGCAGGTCTGTGTCTGGTGAATTTTTGGTTAAAACATGTTAGTTTTTCATTCAGTGGGGAGAAAATTCATAAATTTTACTCAAATAATAGTAGAAATTCCTTATAAAATTACTGAAGTAAAAGTAAAAAGTACAGCTCAGTAAAAATACTCAATTTTTAAAAAAATTAACTCAAATAATGTAATAGTTACTACCCAACTCTGGAAAAAACAGAGAAAAAAACTAAAAAAGAAAAAACAATAAAAGTGATACAAAAGCAGCCAATAAAAAGGCAGCTTTTTAAGATACAACCAAACTTAGTTTTTAAATTGACAAATGTTAATATGTCTACTATTTAAAGAAAACGTGACGCTTCCATCTCTGTGAATCACAGAAGCGCTATGCCAAACATTTCCAAATAATTTCCTTTCTTTAGCATCTTGCGGTCTGCTTTAGGGTGAATTTGTTTGGCCGTTGTTTTTAGCATCTGTTTTGAATAATCAAATCAAAAATACTTTATTGATCCCAAAAGGAAAATAAATGTTGCTGTAACGCATGCTTATTCAAATTCTTCAAAGGGTTATTGTAGATAGTGATGATGACTGTTGGCAGGAAAGGTCTCCTGTAGAGGCTTCTATAGATAAATAGATGATTTCAACCTCTTTCACACTCTTAATTTAGTTTTTACTGCTTATATTGAACATTTAAGTATTGTAAATAAGTCCAAATGTGTCAGAAAACAGAAACTTTTATAGGGTGTCCTATTTTTATGTTTGTAGGACATATTGATGGGCTAAAACGCCAAATCAGAACTGCAGATAATCAGAAGACAGCCAATAGAAAGGTATGGTTGGCTGATACTAAGCTTACGGTCACACAGGCTCAGTTGGACCCCTAAAGCTCTGCAGATTAGGAAAATAACGAGGCTGCTCTGCAACAGGAGCGTCCTTCAACTACTATGAAGCAAAAAACACATTTAAGGCACAAAAAAGACAAAGAAAACGCTCAAATTTGTGAAAACCCAATGTGGCTACATGGAGCCACGCTCTGATCCGGGATGCCTTCCTCCTTACCCCGTCTTCCTCCTCCAGGATCCGCACACTGCCCACCAGAAAGGAGCTGCTTTTATGTCGGAGGAATCCCGATCCACCGCTCGGTACCTCGGTGTCGTCCTCTCAGATGGACCGCTCCCTCTCAGCTTGGACGGCGCTTCTGAACGGCGGCCATCGAAACAAATGCGGCCGGCCGCGGATCAAGCTTTCCAGCAGAACAATAAAGAGCTGCACACCGCCTCCAGCGCTGACGCTGGTGGAGCTGGTGGAGGTGGTGGAGGTGGCGCAACCCGGCGAGTCGGGCGCGGAGAGCGCGCAACCAGAGCCAGCGCAACAGCGACACCTGCGGGTTGGTTCCGCTGCACCTTTCTCCCACAAATGTGTTTCACCTTTCCACATTTTGAGACAATACAGCTCCAAAATACTATGATTTATTTCATGTTAATTTTATATGCAAACTATGACGGTGTAAAAGGGAATTTATAATTAGAAAACAAGGAGAAAATCTCCACCAAAAAATAGAAAGTTTCTCAGACTGAAAAGTCAAACATTTGCTAGAGAAAAAGAGATTTGGACACGGGCAACTGGAGGATCTGACCTTTAGGGGTGCTTAGCCCCAAGCAGGGCTAAGGACCAAGAAAAGTTATTCATTGGTGGATTTTTCTAAAAGTCACTGCTTATGTTTATCAAAATCAACATGCAAAGTTTTTTTTACTTTCTAGCCTGAATTTATTTTGATGTGTTGATTTTCTAAAGACTCTAGATTTTATTTGGCCGAGACGGGAGTTGAACCCATGACCTTGGCATTATTAGCACCACGATCTGACCATCTGAGCTAACCGGCTGTACACAACATAGAGTTTTTATGGATCTAAGAGAAACCAACATAATTTTAACTGCATGATTTGAACAAAAGTCGGATAGGTGCTCATATTGACAATCAAGTGTTGATTTTATTGTCAAGCAAAATTTCCTCCAAATCCGAGGCCACGGTCTTGACCCGGAAAAGGGTAGACTGCCTTCTCCGGGTCGGGGGGGATGTCTTGCCTCAAGTGGAGGAGTTCAAGTATCTTGGGATCTTGTTCACGAATGAGGGAAGAAGGGAGCGGGAGATCGACAGGCGGATTGGCGCAGCGTCTGCCGTGAAGCGGGCGCTGTACCGGTCCGTCGTGGTGAAGAGAGAGCTGAGCCAAAAAGCGAAGCTCTCGATTTACCGGCCGATCTACGTTCCCAACATCATCTATGGTCATGAGCTTTGGGTCATGACCGAAAAAAGAGATCGCGGATACAAGCGGCCGAAATGGGTTTTCTCCGTGGGGTGGCTGGGCTCTCCCTTAGAGATAGGGTGAGAAGCTCGGTCATCTGGGCTTCTCACCCGGATGACCGAGTCCGGGTGAGTCCATGTTCTCTCGACGTGAACTGGCTCCTTCACGTCAAGAGGAGCCAGTTGACGGGCATCTGGTCAGGATGCCTCCTGGACGCCTCCTTGGTGAGGAGTTCATGTCCCACCAGGAGGAGGGGAAGACCCAGGACACGCTGGAGGGACGATGTTTCTCAGGTGGTTCCCAGATCCTCTGGATTCCCCCAGAGGAGCTGGAAGAAGTGGCTGGGGAGAGGGAAGTCTGGGCCTCCCTTCTTAAGCTGCTACCCCCGCGACCCGACCCGGATAAAGCGGAAGAAGATGGATGGTTTAAGTTGTATAACTGTTTTGTCTCAAACACTTCCAACAAAATATTTTAAAACCTGCTGAGTTACAAACAGGTTTTAATTACTGTAGGCGTTTACTGGAAGATGTTTATCAGTTTCTGTCTCTGCTGTGCAGGAATGTTTCCTGGTTCCTCAGTTTGGGTCGAGGTTCATCTGCCACACAGACGGCCTCACTTTTAACTCTACAATATTTTAATTTAATGTAGAAATGACTTTGCTGCATTTTCTAACAAATGGCTTCTGATAAATCTTAAAATGTTACATTTTAGAGATTGATTTGCTCTCTATTGGTTCTGGTTCTGGTTCAGATCAGGAGATCAGGACAGATTGTTCAGATTGTGACGTCATAGAAACTTTAGCGAAAGTTTCACAGCAACTTAAAGGTTAATTTTCTACAATCTCAGTAAAAAAACAAAAACAAAAATAAAATGGCTTGAACCAAGTTTATGATGAAAAGCTAACAGAACCAAATCCAGAACATCATCCTGGATTCTCCGTTAGCAGCAGAACTTCTGTCACTTTGGACCAAAACGTCCTCAGTGTTAAGAGTTTGTTTTTGTAACTTTTTTTGAAGTTTAGTGACGCGATTGAGACGAGAGGACTAGTGATGGAAAAACTCACTACTAGTAAAGGATCAACTAGTTGCTGCAACATCCAGTTCAGAGACAATCTGAGTCGTTGCTCCTCACATTGTTG